>MU186444.1:29357-66936 GCA_016904865.1 Pissodes strobi
AATAAAGTTTACGTTTTTGATTTGTGAAATATTCTCACTAAATGTCGCTCTTGCTTTAAAATTAACTACATTATTTTTTACTCAAGCGTGGTTTCTTTACAAAGTTTATTCATCCTTTGGACTAGTGAAATCATAAGAAACATGTATTCGTGAAAAATTGTCGGTAATTTTTAAGTAGGTACGCGTGGTATTACTCCCGAAAATCGCGAACGACTCAATCACCATTGTAGCTTCAAAAGACTGCTAACAAGGATGAGTTCTGTTCCCTCTTCTTTGATTTATTATGATAGTCGATGACCTGCTAACAGAACTAACAAACTCTGGCTTCAATACTCAAACCTATGCAGCTGACCTAATAGTCACAACAAAGAGCAAATACGAGGATGATATATCTAGCCTAATGCAAATAGCCCTCTATGATATCGCAACCTTCAAGTGCAAAGAAGTATTAAATGATAGTCCGAGTGAGAAGGTTCTAGTACTTCAAATTATCCTGAAATCAGCATTTTGAAAATATAGTGATAGCAAGTGAAGGCAATAGTAGTACTATGGTCATACGGTGCTCTACTTGGCAAGCCGTGGTGTCTCAAAGCTAAAATTATTGTATGGTCTTACTTAACTGTTGTTAGGTCGATCATTATCCTATGCCTCCATTATACGGTGACCTATAATAGCCGAGGAAAAAATTACACAAAACAATCCGAAGAAAATACAATACAAGGCTTGCCTTTCTGAGAATTATAAAGGCTCACTGACATTCCCCACAGCTGTTATGATTAGCACATTTGCAAGCAGCTATATCAAATAACTTAGAAGCTTCTTCTTTAAATGTCTCTAATTTTACTTGAATTATTTTAATATACTTTCTGCTTCTCAAATTTCTCTGAATAAATTTGTAACGTTGATGAAACTCTTTTATTTTATTCCATATTCGATTTTGGACCCTACTAGAATAGCATTAAGCCAAATTTCTTCGATTTTTTGGCATAACTTGTTTTAAAATCGCACAAACGGGAGGATCCTTTCCTGCATATTGCTGCTCTAAATCATGTTGTACAAACAAATAATGACACATAACGTCACCAACGTTGGCTTTTCGTATCTTGTTCGGGATTTTTTTCCGGCATTAATACTAAGCTGGCTTTTTTTGCTTCCGCTAGAATAGATTCGGGAATTGCGTAGTTTTCTTCATCACTTTCCATCATTTCAGAGAAAAAATGCAAATAAAATATAAAGGATTGAATACTTCAAAAGTTGTTTTTAATATATTTTTTAAATTTCCTAGAAACCAATAGACATACGACTACTATTATTTTAAAAATATATGTCTAGTGTAACAACCAAATTATACCTGTTTTTTACTTCCGCCAGGATAGCTTTTTGGTTTTGAATGTAAATAAGTATTTTGTTAAATATTTTTTTCGGATTTAGATTGAGTGTTTTTGTGAGTGTGTAGTACCAAGGTAAAATGCTTGTAAAAAATTATTGTACCTAACACATGCGGAAAGTGTCTTTTCCGCACTCGACTGCTTACCGGACGAGGCGAGGCGAAATTGCAGTCGAGTGCGGAAAAGTATCACTTCCCGCACTAGTTAGGTAAATAACTATTTTGCTTACTAATGCGCATATTTTAACCCTTATGACACACGACTTGGAAGAAAGAAGTCTTTTCGTTCCAGCCTAATATTTTAGCCTTCTAGCCTAGCTTAACAATTTCGTCCTCGGCACAATATTAAGAGTGGCCGACTTCATACAGGGCAATGATATATTTATATATTCCATTTCTAGTATCATGTGGGACTAAAATAAATATTTGTTTGGAACGCACTGAAATCATTCTTATTGCTAATAAAATATATTCTTAATTTTTTCCCGGCATCGATTAACACAAGTAAACCATAGTTGATTTTTAGCCGCCCAAATTACCCTTTTGTCATTGATAAACATTTATTCAATGCTATTATGTGCGGTAATAAATTTACGCAATCGTAATTATAGTTTTCTTTTAAATTTTATATTAAAATGCGATTTTCTTTAAATAACACAACCATATGTCTTAAGAAATTTCGACGTTACAGTAAATGGTAACGTCGTATTTCTAATTGTCATTTTCTCACTAATTTCTTCGGAAAATCTATTTTTCCATATGATTCTAACGGTCACTGTGTAATGCAATAATTTTTTTGTTTCCTAGGTTAAATGGAAGAATCTTTCCGACTGGTTCGGTCCAAATTACGCTAATTTGTTTTCTTTCTTAATTTTATTCAGTTTATTTTTGCAACAAGCTTTATGATATCGTTTTAATAAAAAACAACTCCTTACTTCAACCACTAGCATTTTAAAAATCAGCAAGTTTCACTTTTTCACAATAAAAGTAATTAATCTTGCCTAATAGATAATAATGTATCAAAGGGTTAACGAAGTCCAAATTTTATGTAGGCCACAGTATATGTTGCAACAGATTTATTTTCGAATGGTCGGTCCTTTTTTGAAGTATTTACTTGATATTGGTTCACAGAGGATAATAACAAGAATTACTAAAGGTAATGAAACTGATAACAATATTACGAGTAAATATCATTTAAAATTAGAACATTGAAAGGGAAGAAGATACAATGGTGTTGCCATAAAGTAAGCATCTCGTTGTTAACATAAAATCGAATTAAAGATTGGTAATAAAGTTTGTGCAGAATGTTGGCAAAAAGTGCCGTAGGTTTCGCAACCGCTGATAGCGATGTACTCGATCAATATGTGATATCGGAACTCCATCTACAAGTTTAAAAGCGGAGCGAAAGTGGACGATATGGAATCAAGAAAATATTAGGCAAACGTTTAGTCTAACAATACAAGCAATAATATTTAGCAGAATGCTGCTTTTCACAGAGGCAGCTTCGACATATATATGTTTTTCTCTGAGATTATTGCTATACAAATAAGTAAAAGTAAAGCAATTATATATTTTTTGAGTTCAAGATTATTGTGCAAATTTCAAATAAATATAGTGTGAGTGCTAGAAACCCTGATCTACTTTAACACATCAAACTCACATACACAATCAATGGTCTAGTTATAATAAATCTAATATAGGGATTTACAAACCATTTGTCATTCGCAATTAGTATTATAGAAGATCATTATTTGGCTAACACTAAATAATTGTAATGTTTAGTCCACGCTTTCGGAAAGTAATAAGTTATTTCATTTAGTCAAATTAGGAGTTATGCAAATTCAGGATATCTGAGTTGGGGCTTCCTAACTTGATTGGAAGGTTGGAAAGCTTTTGACACATGGAACTAATCATATAACTTATTAAGGTGAATGACTTTGAGTGGACATTGACGTTTTATGGTTAAATTAGGGTATCGTGTTGCCGCTCCTAATTTTATGAATTATTGATTCTGTATCTTGAAAATTATTTAAATTTTTATTGCTCTTGAGGAGATCTGGAAAGGGCCTAATAAAATATCGATGCCGTTTTTGTAAAGTGTAAATAGAATAAAGATTATTTGAAATCTTAAGAACGTATCAATATCAAATTTTGTAGACGGACTTTATTAAACTCTATCTCAGTCTGTTATTCAAGATTTTTTTAAAATTATAAAATGGATTAGGTCGTCACCGGAATAATGGGAAACTATTGATAATATCAACCTCGTTATTGCAACAAACTACATGGGTTCGCGAGATCATATTACTAAAACTATACCAAGGAGAGGATTTTTAAAATGAAGCAAAAAACGCCTTATTTACATTTGGTTATTTTGTATGTAAGAATATGAACATAAAAAATAGTGCTAATAAGAATTCACCTAAACTGAGTCAAACTAATGACTTAAATGTAATTCTGATTTTTTTTTTAGAAACTGGCTTGTTAAGTCTGAGCTGTAATTTAGATACACACACAACAATATATTGTTTTAATTTGCTCTGATTGCAATTAGATTTAAAAAGAAAAGGTATATCAGAATATAAGTGTTATGTTTGCAAACTCGGGTATTCTTACATCCTTCCAAAACAGGTCTGCTCTTTGGAAATAAATATAGTTTTTAGCCACTCTCGATTTAATGTCAAAAAATATGTTATTAAAAAAAGCAACCGCATAAAGTTACATAAAAAAATACAAATTTAGTTCATAATATATGGCCACAATATCAGTCCTTAAAAACAAACAACTAGCTGCTTTATTTATTCGAACAACACAGCAGGTAAACATGTTGAAATTAACAAAAAAATGTGTACATGAATTGTGCAATAAATATACGAATTTCTATAATATTTGTCGGAAATTAAGTCATCTGATTGGAACTCTTCAAAAAAGGAATTAGTATTCATTTGTGATTGTCATACTTATTTCGAGTTTCTTCGGGAAAATGCCGAAATATCGATTGTTTTGAATTGTGTAAACCAACTTGCATGTTTGCAAGGAGAGCCGTAGTCAGAGTGAATGTTTAGGGTAGACAAAATAAATGTTTGGAGACGCTCAAACTCTATGATTTATTTTAATTGTGATAACAATTATTAAATAACATATGTTTTTTTAGCTAAATTATATATCGTTCATTTTCCTGATTGAGGTGGACCAAAAATCAAGTTTTTCACAAATGATGTAATTTTGTCATTGGCTCTTATTGTCTTAACACTATAGCCCTGGAAGCTTATATTTGATGTACACAAGGAAAATATGAACAAGGAAACACTAACCCAACCTAAATAACCCACACTAACCTAAAAAGACAAAGAGGATTTTGAGAACAGGTCTGTATATTTAGAATTTTCATCTTGTAAGTACCTAAACAGATCTGCTTTTAACTGGAAAACTATTTTCAAGGCGTAATTTCTCGACTCTTTCTTATATTAATGAGAGGGATTCACCACCTAAAAACAACAGAAAAAGTTCCTATAAACATATGCCCGAATTCATCATTGAGGTAAAGGATATTTAATTTTTAAAATATGTCGTGTATCATTCAAAGCTAACACTGCTTAGGTTTCTTCACAAAAATAAGAGAAAAAGTTCCTATAGCAAATGGCTTCATTATTGAAAAACAAGTTGTTTGAAATTAAAGAATATATCGAAATGTATTGTTTTGAACCAAGTCGTCTATTTTCATTCGGAATCGAACATTATTTACAATTTGAATGCTACGTGGGAAAAATAAGCCTCAATTAGCACTTTACATTATCATCAATTACAACCTAATTCAGCTAAATAACGAGAAAACATATCCGGACCTCAAATATCATATAGATAAACAATAATGAAACAAAACTGAGTTTGTTTTTCACTAGCAGCTCAGCTGCTTTAAAAATTAATTATTTTTCCCGTGTAGCCTTCTTATGTAAAATCAGTTTTCAGCAATTCTTGTGGCTTACTGGTTTTTACCAAGACAAAATGCAACTCGAATATTTGCAAGTAACGCCTTTTCATTGGCATTGTTAGCGGAGGTAAAAATGGCTTGTTCCTTGTGGAAGTAGGAACTTTCTTCCACTTCTTGTCATTTTTGTCTGACTGTTCAGTACTTAATAGTTTTAGGGGCCACATATTGGCACTAATACTTCTTGAGAAATTACACGCTATGTTTTATTGGCAATATTGGTGAGATAGTATTTCAGGTATTTAACGCTATACAATCGATTTTGCTCTTTATTGTTGTTCCAATGATTATATTTAAAGGTGTATGAATCTATTGTGCACAAATCAAGTATAGCCCGTAGTTTTGGTTGAATATTCATAGGAAATGGTTACTCAGCATATATTAATAGCACAACAGAGATTGGTAATGACACCTGATTGGGTTTCTATCTTTCTACAAGTTGATTAAAATACATGCACCAGAGGTCAGCTCGAGATTAACCATCCAAATATAAACCCAAAAGTTGCTATAAGCATTGACCCGGAATTGCTACATTACCGAAATATAGGGTGTTGATTATATATTATAGAGGGTAATTTCGGTATTTATTAATTTATTTCGAGCAGAAACCTGCATATGAATAAAACTATTAATATTATTGAAAAAAAAAAATACGATACGCCACTATTTGTATCTTCATGACTTTTTACAATTTTACAAATTGCTTCTAGACAAAATCTATCGCCTGGTATTTTTGGATAAATAAAGCCGTTTCAAAGAGAAATGACAAAATGTAAGTCGAAAATAAAAAAGTAATTGTTATAAAAATTAAATTTATCTCATTAAATCAAGAAACCTACATTCAAAAAATAAACAACTCAAGGAAATGATGAAATTGACCACTGTCAACTTTCATATACATTTTTAGCATATACCTAATATTTGATTTGGCGCGAGAGAAAAAGAAAGCTTGAATTAAGGAAAAGTATGACAAACTATGATCTGCTAAAACATAATTAAATTAAATGCCACTGTTTGCCGCTCTTTTTTGTTTTAAATTATTCACTTAACCATATTTTCATGATGCTGTTTGTAAAAATGGCATTTAATTATTCTTCACCAGTCACCTTAGTTAACTTGCATGCTTACAGTTTAAGGAGACCCAAAGCGAAATGCAGGTGAATCAATATAAATTTACATTCAAAAAAGAATTATTCTGTATAAGAGCACATTTAAAAATTTACTTTCTACTTTACAACAAACCGGCTTTGTAAAGCCATCCAAATTCGATTCTGGACACATACGATTCACGTAGCAGAAGCTATTTTAGATAGTGGTTAAAATGGCGTAACTGACAAAAGCAAGAATGATTGCAACGGAGTTGTGGAATATTTCTGCGACCTCAGGGAATAGAAAAGAATTTTTCCAATATTTTTGAGAACATTGAGGGAGTTTTTTACGAATTGTACTATTTACATAATATAAAGCATCATTTACTCGAATAGGCATTGGAATTTTCACATTTTGCACATTTGTGCTAACGGCATTGAGAACAACCAATTCACAAGACCCATTTCCTATCAACATCTGGGCCGGCATTATTGACATTATTTAAATGTACAAGTAACAATTGCATATGAGGCGTAAGATGTGATGGTTCAATTACGAGAGAGGGGCTCCACATTTTGCAGCCGATGTTCTTCTAGCTTATCTCAGATAAACCATTACCTTCTTAACACGAAGGCCTGTTATTTAAATCCAAGATGGCGTTGCGCGTAGGGAGCAGGCTCGAACAATGAAAAACGTATTAATTCAGATATAAACTACTTTAATTTGAAAAAAAAAATAGATACCTAAATTATTTTAATAGTTAACATGTATTTTACCAAAATAACAAAAAAAAAATAGTTTGGGAGCCATTCCCATCACAGAAAGGAACAGAATAATAATTATTATAATAAGTAGTTTAACAACTATAATATGCCATGATGTAAAAATATGTACTATGGCTATTAATTTTCAAATTGTATATTTGTAAATTAATAGCCATAGTACATATTTTTACATCATGGCATTTTATAGTTGTTAAACTACTTATTATAATAATTATTATTCTGTTCGGTTTGTTTAAAATATGTGACGAATTATATACAAACTAAAACAAGAATACATAGTTACTTTGATATTTTTTAAAAACTGCTTAAATATGATAATGTAAAATGAAAAATTAATGTTTACATTTGAGGAGTTTTTTGACACAGTGGTTTCTGTTTTGTTTAAAAAATAAACTGCAATTTTTGAAGACATCTGAATTTTGAAAATGTTACCCATTCTTTTCAGTTTGAGGCTGTGCAATTGAAAAGGACTTGCAGGTTACTTTAGCTTTTTTGCCTAGTTCTTGCAACATATATTTTTTGACACCAAAAATAAAGAGAGATAAGAAATACACTTACTTTACTCGACGTTTTCAAAAAAAAAATGACTAACTATACCACACAAGGCCAAATTAACCCAAACTAACCATACAAGTACTAACCACGCTCGACATTGTTTAACTTCAGTAATCGGACGATAACTATTTTTACCTTTTACTCTTGGTAAACATGTAACAACTGTATACTGTGTTTTATCTCATTCTCTTGCAGGCTACATCCTATAGATCTATATATTTTTATTGGTTTCGCTTGTGTCATTTCCTCGTTTCTGTTTCATCCATGTTATCGTGTCTCTCAATTCTCAGCCGGCTAACGGGGCTAAAGAAGTTTTGAAATTGGTGTCGCTTTTTACGTTTCCTCAATTCCGTTTCTGCGAGTCTCAAATCACACCCAACGGCGCTAAGGAATTTTTTACTTCAAAAGTAGTGTGTGCCTAATGATATTAAAATATCACTTACAATTTTAAATTGCCTTGTACAGAACGCTGGTGTTTAAGAAAATAAACAGCTTCAATGAGAGCTTTCTCTACAATGTTAACATCATGTAGGTAATTCAAAAGGTGGATTTTGTCTTGACCTTCAATTTTGTTGACAGCAGCACCCGTTTGCTCTATTGATAGAGATAATAACATTTAAGTGAGGTTGGAGAGCTTCATAAATACTAATAAAACATATATTCTTTTGGCCTAAAGTGGATTTCACACACCTAAAATATATATTTACTTTAATTTCCTGCGTTAAACCAAGACATCGGTCAAGACAGTCATTGATTAGAATACAACTACCCGAGCAACCACCCTAGGAGTAAAGTAAGCAGGTATGGCAAAGCACTTTTAGGTAAAAAATTAAAAATCACACAATTAGTTAATATCATATGTTAGAAACAGCCTACAAAAATACAGCATTTTTGGATGGAACAAATGGTTTTTCCTCTTTGTTGAATTTACCCACTGCTGCTTCAATGCACCTGCTTTCGGAAATGAAAACATGCCACTTTGGGTCCATTTTTTATAATTCCCTCTCCATTTGGGAACACAGCAGGTTAACAGTATGTTCTCAATCAACTCAACAATATGATACACAATTATTTAAAAGTCAATGTTCTCAACTAAGCGACTGAACTTAAACTGAAGCTTAAACATGCTTTAATTATTATAACACGTATCTAAAACCACCCTACAACCCTCAATCATTATTCAATAACAAATACAAAATGTTTAGATATCATAAGTAAAACTGATGTATTAAAATCAAACGTCTGATGGTTATCCAGCTGTAGTCTAAAAAATATCTGTGGTTACCTAAAACTGATTATATGTAGAGTCAAAAGGCAGTCAAAGTAAATAGGTAAGTTGGCATTATTAATATAAAGCCACAAAATAAAAAGTTAAATTTGAATTTTATGTTAATTAAACTTTTATTGGCGAATTATATTTCGGAAATTTTTCAGGTTTCATTTAACTGACCAAACGGTATAGTTTTTGCCTAGTTTGGGTTAGTTTTATATACCCTATGCAAATAATGAAAAAGAATTTCGTCCTATATTTGTCTACATTGACGCTAATAGTTTTGCCCATATGTATGGCTCTGTTAGAAACAAACTAAAATCACTTTGGCAAAAAAATTACCTTCTGTGCATAACATAAAGATTCAACCAATTACTTTCATGGTGTCTCAATAACGAAGTTTATAGGAACTTCTTTGCTATTTTAGGGCGATGAGTCTCCACTATTTTTTGAATCACCCTGTATAAAACTTAATTGAAATCTCCACAAATGCAGGGACCAAACTAATTAGTACGAACTGCCTCGCGCAAGCACGTTATGCTATTGGGTAATAGATGATGTCAACCTCATATTAGATTTCAATTGTTCAATTCGGAACAAGGTAGAATATTATTGTAACTTGAATATAAATTAATATTCCTGGTAGACAATAATATTATGAAGTAATATATTTGACAAAAGGTAAAATGCATCAACAAAAATACCTAATAAGATTAGGTATATAACAAATCCTCTTCTCTTAATTCAAGTCCTATATCACTTTGTCGACTTTCTAAACCTCAAACTTTTTCTCAGGGAAGTTCGTCCTGAGAAATTTTCTGAATGAGTCGCGGAAACATCTTGACCTACGTTAACAGCTAGGATTTCAGGAAAACCAATATTCTGAACTGTTATCTGTAAAAAGTAGTGTGTGTAGGAACAATCGTCAATGTTATTTGACATTTTTTTCTCCCCAGCAGAACAATCTGCATATTTAAATGGTATAATTATCTCGTTACTTTCTACTTCAATAGCTAATTGATTAATATCTAAACTAAATATATAACCGTCTACTTTCACTAGGTAGTGTAATATAGTATATTTCATTACCAGTCCGGAAACTAGGCTTTTCGGTGCGCGCACGACAGTTTCTGGTGTGAGTCGTAGCCGAACACCGGAAGTCGTGCAAGCACAGGAAAAGCTGTTTCTGGACGTGTAATGAACGATATTTTTCATAATACCTCTCTGAAATCAAGACATAAACATAAAATTATTATAATTTTTCATAATACCTCTCTGAAAACTATCATTTTCGACGTCTCTGTAGAGCAAAGAAAGTAAGTCTTTTCGGTCCGGGCACAGGAAAAATTTTCCCGGTCCCTAATTAGGGAACGGGAAAAGTTTTCCCGCTCTCTGATTTTAAGTGCTAAATTTGCAGTTATTTAGTTACAGAATAAGCATAAAGTAGAATAAATTGGGTTAAAATTATACAGCGATGCAGTCTACAAGATAAATCTAGTACATTTTAGCGTCAATAGTCTAATTGTAAGTAAAATTGTTTTATTTATTCTGACATTCCTTGTCACAAATACTTCAAAATTAGCTGCCTGTTCAAATACAACAAAGCATACAAACACATTTCTATAGCAACGCTTGATGAATATTAGATAAATACCTGTCTTGCTTGTCTTGCAAGTTTGACGTTTGCTTTCATTTGAATACAAAATGTATTATGACATGATTTTGGATACGTTAAATTATAATATCTAATTTTATGTTTATGTCTTGATTTCAGAGAGGTATTATGAAAAATATCGTTAATTACACGTCCAGAAACAGCTTTTCCTGTGCTTGCACTGTCGTGCGCGCACCGGAAAAGCCTAGTTTCTGGATTGGCAATGAAATATGCTATTACGTATCCAAAATCATGTCATATAACATTTTGTATTCAAATGAAAGCAAACGTCAAACTTGCAAGACAAGCAAGACAGGTATTTACCTCATATTCATCAAGAGTTGCTATGGAAATGTGTTTGTATGCTTTGTTGTAATTGAATAGGCAGCTAATTTTGAAGTATTTGTGACAAGTAATGTCAGAATAAATGAAATAATGTTACTTAAAATTATACTATTGACGCTAAAATGTACTAGATTAATCTGGTAGACTGCATCGCTGTATAATTTTAACCCAATTTATTATACTTTATGCATATTTTGTCGGGGAAACTTTTCCCGTACCCGGACCGAAAAGACTTACTTTTTTTGCTGTACAGAGACGTCGAAAATGATAGTTTTCAGAGAGGTTTTATGATTTTTTTTTAATCAAATTTTTTTCTATGATAATTACGTACTCTAACTATCTAGCCTCCAAAAAATGTTTTAACTTACTTGAAATCATCTGTTTCTTTTACTACAGGCTTTGTATATTTAGGTAAATCTAATTTGGTTCTAATTTTTTCTCAAACATCAGCATTAAGGGTGATTTCTTTGTCCCAAAAGTCTACATAGTTTGCCTCTAGATCTCCTAAACTATTAGCAAATTTTGTAGGTATTTTTCATCATTTGAACATATCTTTCCACTTGTCCATTTGATGGTGGATGATCAGAAGCAGAAAATGTATCATATACCATTTTGTTTTAATTGTTTTTTTTCTAATTCTGAGATTTGAATGTTGGATCATAGCTTACTATTAGTTCTGGGATTCTGAGTCGTGGAAAAATATTAGTCAAAATAGATGTCGTTTTAGATGTCAGATCATTAATAGTTAATATTTCGGACCACTTAGAATACGCATCTAGTACAAGCAGAGACAATTTACCTAAGAAACGACCGGCTAAACTAATAGTGACCCTGCCAAGGTTCTTCTGGATATTCCCATGAATTGAATTAAGTTTAATAATTTCTAAATTTTGTTACTAAATGTCCTATATCCATTTTAATTTTGTGCTACCAGTGAGCTAGTGGGTATCATGCAATCTCTCTAAAACTTCAATTTGTAATTTTGAAGAAATCACTGTCCGGGAACTATTTATTATTGCTGCTTGCTGCTTCAACCACAGAAAATTCAAAATCTCTTCCATTGAAACCATCTGCTTTTAGTATCTTTCCAGTATCTAAACAAGTATCTTCCATGGTGTATTTATCTATGTGTTACTGGTTAATTTAAAATATATTTTAATTGATGTATAGCTATTGAATCTATGAATGCGTCCCATGTAGGTGTAATCTTTAGAGGTAACCTTGATATGTTATCAGCATTTTAATATTTTTCTGCTGTAGAGTAAATAATTGCGAAATTAAATCCTTATAAGAACTATTCATACTGAAGCATATGTGTAAGAACCATATTTGGAAGATTCTTATTGAGGTAGAAAATTGAAACTAAAAGTTTATTATCTGTTATCAGAATAAATTTCTTGAAACAATTTAATGCCCAGATAATTGATATAGCTTCTTTGTCAATTTGACTCTAACTTTCTTCTGCATACGTTAGACTTCTTAATGCAAAAGCTATTGGTCATTCACTATCATCCGTAATTTATGAGCTACTGCTGCTCATAAACTCTTAAGACCACCATCGGTAGCCAAAACCAATTGTAATTTTAGATCATATGCACAAAGGATTTGCTCAGAAGCAGTTTTCTGCTTGATTAAATTAAAAACATTTTCGCAATCTTTCTCTTAATTCCATCTTTAGATTTTTGGAAGCAGTTCATATAAAAGGTGTATCTTTAGCTGCTACACCTTGTTAACATATTTCATATTAAGTCACCAAATCTAGCCAATTGTCAGGTGCATTTTCTAGCCATGGAGCATTTTGAACAACTTGGATTTTATCATCAGTTTTTTCCAGTCCACGATTTGATATTTTATGACCCAAATAAAAGTTGATTTTTTCACCCAAATAAACGATTAATAATTAAAAAATGCACTGTTCTTGTTTAATATGGAGGTCAGCTTCTTGTAAACATTGCAAAACCATACGTACTCTTTGAACATTTTCTTCTAAATTAGAAACCTGAATCTTAATATCATCTAAAACACGCACACTCCAGGAGGAGTAATTTCGTAATATACTTTTGCCAAATAGCAGGTGCAACTTGAGCGTCATTTAATTATTTAATCTACTCACTATATAATCACCTTTTTCAGTTATAATACTTTGGATTTTCTAGATTGCCGTTGATATTTGTAAGTAGGTTTCACAAATATCTAACGCAGTAAAAACTTTTTCTTTGTGCATACGTGCATATAGTTGTAGCAAAAATATCTTCAATGCTAGGAATTCGAAATGTTTCTTCTCTTAGAACTTTGTTTATTTTAATTTTAGAGTGGGGATAGATCCGTATTGAACTATCGCCTTTAACATTAGATATTATAGGGAGTCCCCATTCATTGTATTTCATCTTTGTCAGAACTCCAATATGTTCTAGTCGGTCGATTTTCGCGTTTATTTTATCTTTTACTGAATAAGGCACTATTCTTGCAGATATGTAAATCGGTTTCATGTTATCTGGTATGAAAAGTCTAGCTTGGCAATTTATAATCTCCTCCGGATACGGTTGAAAAATCTTCTTTTATCTTTTACAAAATCTGTTTGGTTGGTCATTTGGAATGTTATCTAGTTGACAGACTTCTGATAAATTTACTTTGATATTTGTTTCCATTCCTTACCAAAAATAGATCCGACATTACCAGGAAGAAAAAACAAGTTAAATAGACACTGCTGCTCCAGTATGATATTCAAATTTGTATATTTCATTAACTAACTTTATCACAAAAGGAATAATTTTTCCTGGGAGAAAATTTAAGTTATATATGAATTAAATTCTTTTACTTCTAAATCTTTAGTGTCTTCATATTGTAATTGATTAATTATATTTCTATATATTGAGTTTTCCCTGCATAATTTGGCCTTCCGAGAAACAATTATTAATTTTTCATTATTTGTGTTTGCGAACATTAGGTAAATAATTTTCCTTCCAACAACGATAAAATATCCGTTTAGTTTGTCCAAATTTAGGTATTTTTAAATTTATTGGTAAATATCTTCTAGGTCCATCCGTTTTTCTATGATTGAATTTGAATTAATTTTGAGAGGTAGAACCAGAGGTTATTTGAAGTTCTTGAGTTTCCTCAGATTCACTTTGAGCGGATTCTACAGCTGGAGCAGTATTGACATAGTCGAAAAAATTCTTTAAGTCGGATAAACCCTTTGATTATATTAGGCATTTTTAACATACATTTTTGCCGTAAGCAGTTGAAGACCTACAGGACGAACAAATAAAATTACAGTTTCTTGGAATATTTTTTAGTTCACTGACGTAGATAAATATCTCTCTCCTTCTTGTTGTATTCATTTTGTAAACTTTGCGATTATATATTATAAAGTTGGATTTAGATGATCTTTCGTTAATTTGATTAGCTCAATATAAAGCTTCGACTCAGGCTCATTAGTGAATAGAGTAAGCGTAACGTGTTTGAACTTATGGAAAGCAAAAGCTATTCTTTCTTTTTCTTTCAATGTACTTAGGTATGCCAGCAAAATATTTCATAGGAACAAATTTTCTCTGCCCCGCGTTCCATTGTTTTTACAGATGGATTCCAAATGAGCAGATTCTGCCTGTGTGTGGTTGGAGAATTGAGTGTTCCCTAAAAGCTTCGTGAGTGCTGTAACCAATATATTTTTACTGCTTCAGAACCATAACTTCGGTTCAATCGTCGCCACTTTTATATTCAAAACAAAGTAGAATAATACTGTAACTAACAAATTAATATTCCTAGTTGACCATTTGAAATAATATATTCGACGAAAGATAAAGTTCAACAACACAATACTTAATAAGGTAAACAAGCAAATACCTTACAAATTGATTTATGGATCAGGTTGATGTACAACAATATGCCAGGTATATTTTACTTTGATACTAACAATTTTACCGCTGAAGTTAAGAACGATATAAATAAAATTCTGGATCTAAGATAAATTGTGGGCCACTGCTCCTGTGTATACAAATACGAACCTAGGGCGCAGCTTCCTCTAATCCTTACCCCCGAACATTCACAAGAGACTAGACGGTCCACTCTCAGTCGGCACTTTTGATGTAGCCCTTAAAAAGGCGGAACGCCAGACTTCCACAAAAAGGGGTGAAACATGGGACGAGGCCTGAGCGGTTAACCAGCATTTCATCCAGTTCCATGACGGCGACGGGGCATGGAGGGAAATGCTGGGGGCGGGGCTTAGAATGAACTTTCTAGTCTATTGTTTCTGTTCGGTGTCCTTACCACCTAACCGAGACTTTCATTTAACATTTGCATAAAGATCTAAGAGCGTTATAATAATTTGTCATACGAAAATACATACTTGGTCTGATAAAAAGCAAAATTGACACAATTTTAAAACAATCGTTAGAATGACTTAAAATGTAATTATATTTATTTGTACATTTAACTGATCAGGTGGTATATAAGTTTTGAAACTTCATGGAAAGTCTGAGGCAAAATTATGCTAACCCGCATCACAGTCAGATATTCCTGTGTCATGCTGTCAGGAAGTTGCGCGAAAGTTTTCGAGCTGGATGGTGGTTGTTTGTCAAATTACAACCAGTAAAGATAAATTTAAATTCAAGCCGTAAAGCTACGGTAACTACTTTAGAAATGCAGAGTTTGACCAATTTATTTATGTTATTATATATTTGCGGTTAGTCAGAATAAGGATAATGCTTTCCTTATAGCATAATTTTGTTTCTCGGCGTTGCAGTTATATGAGAGGAACTGTATATTTAAACAACAAATTATTTACCGATAAGCTATCCTCATTACGAATAGATACACTGTTTAGGCCCATATTTATATTCTAATATTTATACTGATTATGGGCAAATTCGCTCTAAAAATATTTATGTAGATATTAGTCATCTAGAAAAATAACTAAACTATTTTGAGATTACTTTATTACAAGAAACATGATTTATATAAGATTTGAAATTCAATCAGGGCCTCTAATGCCTTAAATACTGACAATGACATGAATTGATTCGGAGTTGAATTTTTCTGTGAAACTTAACTTCATTGGCTATTTTATAAAACATTCTTTTTAACATGAAGTATATATTTCGTAATATAAAGACAAATACCTAATGATAAAATATAAAAGGATGCGTTCTGCTGAAGGGGCCTTGATTCCGCACGCAGAACGTGACTAATGAAGATTTTCCAAAAATCCCCTTCCCGCAAAACTCCCGTCTTTCGGACAGAATCAATATCTACCTCCTTTCGCAGGAGGTATTGACAGAATACTAGTCCGCAGTACTTTAGTCTATATCTCACGCGTTAGCAATGCCATTAAATAAGAAACGTAGGAAATTGTATATGAGCTATGCACAATTAGAACTAATCGTATTGCCTATATGCTTTATTTTCCCATTTTTGTACCATTAATATCCTCAAAGGATGCCGTAAAAAATAAGAACTATGAAGACCTATATATAGGTGCGTTACTTTTAATATATTTAAATAATATTTAAACATGCCTTTAATGCTGCAGATAGCCTATTGATATATATAAATTTCATCGTTATTTTATGATATTTCTAGCACTCTATAGCAAACTCATACTAAAAACAAATCAAGGAGAAGCTTCAAAATTATGTTCGAATTACTACTTCGGCTCGTTATTTTCAATGCCAATCGATATTCGACTACACTGATGAATTTGAGTTACGCTTGCTCTTTAAGATTAGTTTTAGTTCGTTAGGCTAATTTTTGTTCCTTGCTGCGGTTCTACTCCGGTTACTAGGTATAACTACTTATTTTGGTAATTTGGGTTAGTTTAGAAAAACTTAACACGTTTTTGAATATTTACATAATTCCACAGGTTACCGTCTCAATCTCTTTATTGAAAATTCGTCAAATAAATAATTTCAGTCTAGAGGAAATTATCACCCACATGCAGGAAATGCCTCATCTCGGGGTTTATCCATTCCGCAGCACAAAACGAATTCCATTCATTGCCAACTTCCGGCCATTCCGTACAACTTTCTAAGCAATTTGTAAGGATGTGGCTAGAAGTTGTAAAATAAAAACTCGTCATATCCTATACTAAGAATTTCCTTAAGTGTAAACCTGTAACAGAAAATGCATGGATACAAAGATATCCAAATAAAGCTTATAGCTTTTTATTTTTGAGAATGGGAAATATGTTAAATATGAAACTCTTGGGGATTTTTCTGGATCGCTCATATATATTTTCAGCTAAACGTAGACATTATCGGAAGTAATTGCACAAGTGCATCAAAATTACCGATAATTTTGCATGACAGCGCGTTGTCTAAAAACTGCATGAGTTCATTTTCCAAAATATGAAAATGATCAAATGCAGTTTTTCTAAGACAACACGCTCGAATGCAAAATTTTCTGGTTATTTTGATGCACGAGTGTAATTCGGGGGAATATTTCCCGAATTCGGACAGGGTTTTAAAAAAATACATTTTTATTCTCTTTTTAATACAAAAACGTGCATGTAACTGTAAACAAAGTACAGAGATGCAAAAATACGATTTTTTTAATCCGAAACGAGACATTTTTAACAATACCTATATATTCACTAGACTTTGACGTTTTTTATAAATTGTCGCTGTCAAATTTTCAATGAAATTACCATAGATACGTACGATGCAATTATCGCTGTGCTCTTTCGGTTTCTACAGTGCAATTATCGCTGTAATTCTCCGAGAATTGCACTCCTCTAATGGGATTTTTTATACATGAGGGAAATATTCGGAAGTAATTATTGCGCAAGTGCATCAAAATTACCGATAATTTTGTATTACAGCGTGTTGTCTAAAAACTGCATGAGTTTATTTTCATATTTTGGAGAAAGAAACCGACACCGAAGGTGGAAGGCTCTTTTTCCAAGTTATGAAAATGACCGAATGCAGTTTTTCTGAGACAACACGCTCGAATGTAAAATTTTCTGGTTATTTTGATGCACCAGTATAATTTGGGAGAATATTTCCCGAATAAGGACATAGTTTAAAAAAATACATTATTCTTTTTTTAATACAAAAACGCACATGTAACTGTAAACAAAATAAAGAGACGCAAAATACGATTTTTTTTAGTCCGAAACGGACATTTTTAATAATACATTTTGAATTTACTTTGACGTTATTTATAAATTGTCGCTGTCATCGTAAGTTTACAATGGAATTACCATAGATACGTACGATGCAATTATCGCCGTGCTCTTTCGGTTGCTACAGTGCAATTATCGCTGTAATTTTCCGATAATTGCACTCCTCTGATGCGATTTTTTATACATGAGGGAAATATTCGCATAAAACTTCGTTTCTATTGATTATTTTAAATTGAATGGTATGATTTTAACGTATTTTTAAATTCTAAGAGAAGTACTAAAGTTTTGTATAACATATCATATGCGGTTTGAGTGACTTTTGAAACATCTCAAACTAAAAAAAATATAACTTTTTGCTTATTCTGCAACATTCATCGTAGGTAAGTCGATGTCAAAAATGACAATTATACTTTCATCATCGTGAATTTATAATTCTATTTTCATGCAACATTCTAGTACGTAATGAGAGATACAAGATGATAAATAATAAGAGAAGCTATATTTCCAAGAGAATCTCAGATGTAATAAAGTATTTTAAGTGTAAACCATATAAAAAGCGCTAGTTCAAAAGCTTAGTGACAATCAAAAAGATGGGAGATATACTTTTGTCACAAATATTGACGAAATAATGCGGCAAGAACATTTGCTCAAATGTTCATGTGTGGTCAGATTAAAGACTCTTTATTGACAAAGGGATTGCTTTCTAGGAGCACAATTCAATCAAGGTTTGGTGTTGGATATAAAATTCTGGCAATTGTTTTTTTTAAGAATCACATACTGGGGACCACTATCTTAATTCTCTGGAAAAAGCAATCAAAAATAATTTCGCCGAATAGCAATTTGAAGACACGTCGACGTATTATCAAAGTATATGTAAACTAGTAGCTCCACTCCCCCAAATATTTTCTGCCAGCCGCCGAAAATCCGCAGATTGTTGGCAGCATGAGGAGCGTTTTAGTTTAATCAGTCGTTCGTATGTAGGCAGAGTGTTCAGAACAGAGTCGGATTTGTGAAAATCCTTAATTTTATTTCTATTTTAATATTTTATTCGGACTTCGGTGGAAATATATACGAAGCAATGAAAAATACAAAGGCAAATAGGAAAAACCTATAGTCGGATTAGTGAATAGATATGTTAATAAAATTAGGTGAAGGAGGCGACAAGACCGGAAAAATCGTCTAGGTGTCAGATTTATTTTTATAAGTAAATATTATATAACGATAATGGAATGCTTTGTAAATATTAAATATATTCTGGCTCTGTGAAACTGACCCAAAGTTTAATCCACGACTAACCCAAACTAACCAAATCTACTAAAATGGATTATAACGTATCAGAACCGCTTCAAATGACTAACATAAGTCGAGAATAAGTGAAGCTAACCGAAAGTTAAATCGACGACTAACCCAAACTAACCAAATCTATCAAAATTGATTATAGCGTATCGGAACCGGTTCAAATATCTAAAATAAGTTGAGACTAAGTGAAACTAACCCAAAGTTGATTCGACGACAAACTCAAACTAACCAAATCTATTAAAATTGATTATAACTTATCGGAACCGGTTCAAATAACTAAAATAAATTGAGACTAAGTGAAACTAGCCGAAAGTTGTTTGGACGACTACCCCAAACTAACCCACAGTTGATCCGACGACTAACCCAAACTAACTAAATTTATTAAAATTGATTATAAGGTATCGGAACCGGTTCAAATAACTAAAATAAGTTGAGACTAAATGAAACTAGACGAATGTTGTTTGGATGACTAACCCAAATTAACCAAATCCATTAAAATTGATTATAATAACGTATCAGAACCGATTCAAACGATTAAAATAAATTGAGACAAAGTGAAACTAATCAAAAGTTGAGTCGACGATTAACCCAAACGAACCAAATCTATTGAAATTGATTATAACGTATCGGAACCGCTTTAAATGACTAAAATAAGTTGAGAATAAGTGAAAGTAAGCGAAAGTTGAATCGACGACTAACCCAAACTAACCACATCTATTAGAATTGATAATGACGTCGGTATTGTAATCGTTTCAAAGGGCTAAAATAAGTTGAGAATAAGTGAAACTAACCGAAAGTTAATTGAACACTAACCCAAACTAACCAAATCTATTAAAATTGATTATAACGTATCGGAACTGCTTCAAATGGCTAAAATAAGTAGAGAATAAGTGAAGCTAACCGAAAGTTGATTGGACTACTAACCCAAACTAACCAAATCTATTAAAATTTAATATAACGTAACGGAATCGGTTCAAATGATTAAAATAAGTTGAGACTATGTGAAACTAACCGAAAGTTCAATCGACGACTAACCCAAACTAACCAAATGTAATAAAATCATTATAGCGTATCGGCACCGCTTTATATGACTAGCATAAGTTGAGAATAACTGACACCAACCGACAGTTGAATCGACGACTAACCCAAACTATCCAAATCTATTAAAATTGATTATAATGTATCGAAATCGATTCAGATGACTAAAATAACTTGAAACTAAGTGAAACTAACCGAACGTTGATTGGACGACTAACCCAAACTAACCGAATCTATTAAAATTGATTATAACGTCTCGGTAACGGTTCAAATGATTAAAATAAGTTGAGACTAAGTGAAACAAACCGAAAGTTGAATAGACGACTAACTTAAACTAGCCAAATCTATTAAAATTGATTATAACGTATCGGAACTGGTTCAAATGAATAAAATAAGTTAAGACTAAGTGAAACTAACCGAGAGTTGAATCGACGACTAATCCAATATAATCAAATCTATTAAAATTGGTTATAACGTATCGGAACAGGTTCAAATGACTAAAATAAGTTGAAACTAAGTGAAGCTAGTCGAAAGATGCTTGTAGTCGCCCCCAAACTAACCGAAACTAACCAAATTTATTATAACGTATCGGAACCGCTTTAAATGACTAAAATAAGTTGAGAATAAGTGAAACTAACCAAAAGATGAATCAACGACTAACCTAAACGAACCAAACCTATTAAAATAAATTATAACGTATCGGAACTGGTTCAAATGACTAAAATAAATTGAAACTAAGTGAAGCTAGTCGAAAGTTGATTGTAGTCATCCCCAAACTAACCAAATTTATTGAAATTTATTATAACGTATCGGAACCGGTTCAAATGACTAAAATAAATTGAAACTATGTGAAGCTAATCGAAAGTTGATTGGACGACTAGCCCAAACTAACCAAATCTATTAGGATTTATTATAACGTATCGGAACCGCTTTAAATAACTGAAATAAGTTGAGAATAAGTGAAACTAACCGAAATATGAATCAACAACTAACCCAAGCTAACCAAACCTATTAAAATTGATTATAACGTATCCCAACTGGTTCAAATGACTAAAATAAGTTGAAACTACGTGAAGTTTAACGCAAGTTCATTGGATGACTAATCCAAAGTAACCAAATCTATTAAAATTGTTTATAACGTATCGGAACCGGTTCAAATATCTAAAATAAGTTAAGGCTAAGAGAAACTAACCGAAAGTTGATTTGGTGACTAACCCAACTAATAACATCTATTAAAATTGATTATAACGTCTTAGAACCGGTTCAAATGATTGAAATATGTTGAGACTAAGTGAAACTAACCGAAAGTTGAATCGACGATTAACCCGAACTAACCAACCTAATCCGGTTAGTCGTTCAATCAACTTTTGGTTAGTTTCACTTAGTTTCAACCTATTTTAGTCATTAGAACCGGTTCAGATACTTTATAATCAATTTTAGTAGATTTGGTTACTTTGGTCTAGTCGTCGATTCAACTTTCGGATAGTTTAATTTTTTCTCAACTTATTTCAATCATTTAAAGCGGTTCCAAAATGTTATAATCAATATTAATAAATTTGGTTAGTTTGGGTTAGTCGTCGATCCAACTTTCGGTTAGTTTCACTTATTCTTAAGTTATTTTAGTCATTTAATGCGGTTCCGATACATTATAATCAATTTTAATAGATTTGGTTAGTTTAGGTTAGTCCTCGATTCAACTTTCGGTTTGTTTCACTTAGTCTTAACTATTTCAATCAGTTGAACCGATTCCGATGCGTTATAATCAATTGTATGGTTAGTTTGGGTTAGTTGTCGATTCAACTTTCGTTTAGTTTCATTTAATGCGATTCCGATACGTAATAAATAATTTTAATAGATTTTTTTAGTTTAAATTAATTTTCCAACAAACTTTCGGTTAGTTTCACTTAGTCTTAAATTCTTTTAGTCATCCGATACGCTATAATCAATTCTGATAGATTTGGTTAGTTTGGGTTAGTAGTTCAATCAACTCTCGGTTAGCTCCACTTATTCTCAACTTAATTTAGTCATTTCAAGCTTTTCAGAATAGGTACATTAAAATCAATTTTAACAGGTTTGGTTAGTTTGGGTTATTCGTCAACAACTTTCGGTTAGTTTCATTTAGTCTCAACTTATTTTAATTATTTGAATCTGTTCCGATACGTTATAATCAATTTTATTAGATTTGGTTAGTTTGGGTTAGTCCTCCAATCAACTTTCGGTTAGTTCAGTTAGTATCAACTTATTTTAGTAATTTGAACCCGTTACGATACGTTAGAATCAATTTTAATAGATTTTGTTAGTTTTGGTTAACCGTCGAATCAAGTTTTGGTTAGTTTCACTTAGTCTCAGCTTATTGTAGTCATTTGAACCGGTGCCGGTGCCGATACGGCACAATTAATTTTGATAGATTTGGTTAGTTTTGGTTAGTCGTCCAATCAACGATACAAAAATGCCGCAACGCGAGACGAAAACATAAACCATGTCATAACGTGGCCTTGAAAAATCACTTTCATGAAACCAAAGAAGTGTAGTAAAAATGAGATTCTAAAGTATTATATTATTATATATTTTTAAATAAATTTTAGGTAATTCCACTATTATTGATATCTTTGAAACGGTCAAAGCTACAAAGTTGATTAAATTAGAAAGTTGCCATTATTGATGCCTTTTCAAGATCAATTTGGAGTGTTGATAAATTCTTGTTAGATTCTGAGATAGCAACAGTGGTGTCACCTAAAAATGACAAACGTATAGCAAATTTCTTTTCAATTTCCTTCTATGAAAATATTTTTACAACTTTGCTCAGTTTCACTTGATTTTTCACACGGCCAGCATTCAGTACGTCTTTCGGTACGAGTCCATACAATCTCCTGAATACATCTCTGACTAGAGAAAGCCACGCGAATCAATCGGGCACTTACGCAGCGCATCGGTCATCTCCAGTTGTCACTTGATATAAAAGAAGGTGGCTGAATAACATCAAAGGATTTACCGCTGAGTGAACTTACTAGTTTACATATACTTTGGTATTATATTGTAATAGGATGGAGTGCCTCTTCGTATACGTGAGATTCGCACTTTTTTAAACCATCAGTATAACGAATGCATCGGTCGAATCGATATGGAACATTACATGGCCTGCAAAAAGCCTAAGCAACAAAATGGCGTACAGCAATCAAAATTAAACTATTGAAGGAATTCATAGGTAGGTTAGAAATTATATAAGAAATCTGAACGTAAATCATGCTAAATGTCCTTCAGAAGACATATAACAATGTATGTAAACTGCGAAGAATTACATGACGCACATGTTGAAAGTTTCTTTGGCTATTTATTTGCCAATGGTAAAATTTTAAGATATATGGATGATCCATAAAAACCTCCAAAACCCATTTTTAACATTTTTCTCCATATTTAAAAATTAAAAAGTTATAAGTTGTGTTCACTTAAATTTTAATATCCCTGTACAGGGTGGCTCGTTTATTGTGGGATGACACCTTATCTCAGAATCTACGGGGTGTACAAAAAAAACGTAGTTGTTTGGATTTACCTAAAATTTTAAAATATTGTATTTTTATACATAATATGTTATCCTTTTATGGGCAAGTATCAACTTCTTTATTTGAAATAGAATACCCTATATATTAAGACATTTTTGAATTCCTCGAGAAACTCTAGATATATTTTATATATAATACCCTATACCTAAGTCTGACCGTTTTGGCATATTTTGATTTTTATGTCAAAAATTACCTTTGCAGGTCTAAATATAACTATCAATAATTTTTCATTACGCATGCATCATAATCAACGATTATCGCACGCTGCAGCGTGCTTAAAATGATGTTTATGATGCGCCTACTTTTTTAAAGGTTGCTATAGAAATATTTGATCATGCCAAATGTGACAGATTAATATATTCGTCAATATATCCCTTAAATTTAATATTTAAAACATTTTTGAGATTATGATGCATTCGTAATGAAAAATAGCGTATGATATACGTGTATAAGAGGCCTTTAAAACCCTTGCGACTTACAAAACACTCCGCTGCGCGTCGTGTTTTGAAATATGTCGCGCGTGCTTTAAAGGCCCTCTTATACACTTATATCATAATATACTATTTCCTGTTAAAAGCTTTTATTATTTCACTTGAGTTGGTTTCCTTGAAGAAGAGGATCTAATTTAGTAGTTTGACATTTTCATAAAAAATAAATACAAGGTGATCAAAAACTAATATTACAAATTTAAATGAAAAAATCGATAGAAGTATTTTTTTTTTCAAATAAAAACCCCCTATTTTAATAATTTTATCTTATTTAGCATTAAAATTAAAGGGGACTTTGTATAAGGTTATCTATTCTAAGAATTTGTAGTTTTTGAAATATTGGCTATTTAAAATTTTCTGTTCTAAAAGCCATACCACTTTTGAAACTGTCACGAAACAGTGTTAAACGAATAATGGAAAACTTCAAAAGTTTTAGCACCGATCTACTAGCACCGTTTTGGATATCTTAGTTATTTATTTTTTGTTAGAAGGTTGAATGACTAGGTAGGTACTTCTTTAATTTTTTTTATTTATTATTGTTTTTGTTGTTTTTAGCAAAACGCTTAATGATAACAAGAAAAAATTTTTAATTATTGACACATATAATCGTAACTAATGCCTATTTAACACTAAGAACTATTATTGCAGTAAATGATGTATATATCCATCATTTTTGGCAATAAATGTTGCGTAAACTGTACAAACTGACCTTCATTAAGGAAATTTACACCTTCTTGTTTTCTGTGCCGCAGTTCTTTAGCCCCTATTGGCGTTTGCTCACATACAATTTTTTTTAGGGTACCCCATAAGAAATAGTATATGGGAGTCAAGTATGAATGCATAGGTGGCCACCCAAGATTGCTGTTTTCCAGTAAAGGATTGGATAAGTAATTGGTTATTTCTTGACTCCTATATTAAGGAGCGCCATCCTGTTGCCATATTAAATGTCGCAGTTCTATTTGTGGCACTTGGTTCTCAATAAGCTGCTGAATATCGTTGCCGAGTAGCTGAAAATATCATGGGAAATTAGTTTGGTCGTAAAATAATGGCCCTAGAATTCTTGATTGTAAAATTGCGCACCAAACCTGCTACCGATTTTCTTTCTGTGTTTTCATTTCTATTATTTTCTTTCCGGTTTTATTGCTACAGTAATGCAACTTTAGTTGCAGTAGTAAATAGAGATTCATTCGTCCAAACAATATTAAGAAAATATTTTCAGCAAAATGTCTATACATTAAAATATTACAGAATTCTAACCTTCTGTTTTAGTATCTTTCTTCTAATTTTTGAATTCGTATTTATAAAGATTCCATAAGTTCACTTTTAAACAAGTTTTGATAGTTGTTCTTTTAAAATCCAAGTCCAGAGTTGCCTTTCGATGGAAATCTTAGAAGATTCTTCAAAATAAGGTAAGATGTCAAGAAGTTGATTTTGATTGTTCAAAACATGACGGCCCCATTGTTTTTTTTTGCAACAAACTTTGATATCTTGGAAATCACTGGTAGACTATATAAATTATCCTTTTTTTTTGTGGATGGCGTCTTAGAGGGGATTTGGTAACATATCTTCTTAGCCCAAAACTGGACTTTTATTGCTCGATAAATAACATTCCAGCATGTCGGCTCTTCATTATGAGTCATAGGTACATTGAATAGCTTTAGTATGTTATCATAAGTAAAGCAATATAACAACAAAATACACTAAAAATAAAAACTGACTAAGTAACGTGGCATAAAAACTGTCAAACATTGACTTCCAAAGTCACAGAACCAAACTTAAAAGCCATATAGCATTTTTACATTAGAAAAATGTTAAATTACCAATATTTCAAAAAACGAAATAGATAACCGTATATACAAAGCCATCCTTATTTGTAATGATAAATAAGATAATATTATAAAAATAGCAGGTTCCTATTCGAAAAAACTGATTTTTAACGATTCTTTCATTTAAATTTTTAATCACCCTGTGTTAATTTATTATAGGACATAGACCACTAGAGTAGCTCCCTTCTATGAGAAACTAACTCCAAATAAATAAAAAAAGCTTTCAATAGGAGAAATTGATAGTTGTATTTAGATTTGCAAACGTCACTGTTGACATAAAATGCAAAACATGTCAGAAACGATTAAACGGGGGTATAGAATATTATATACGAAATATATCTAAAAATTTTCGAGGAATTCAAAAATGTCTCAATATATAGGGTATTTTATTCAAAATAAGGAAGTTGATACTTGTCCATGAAAGTACAAACACCCTGTATATATAGACATATAATATTTTAAAAGTTTAAGTGAATCCAGACAACTTTTGTATTAAACTTTTTTTGGTATACCCAGTAGATTCTGAGATAAGGTGTCTTCCCGTAATAAACGTGCCACCCTGTACATGCTGTATTGGGTATCCTTTTTCATTTGATGTAAACATAAAACCTATTTATAGTACTATATATTTAGAGTGACATTCAATCGCTTATTACGCATAATATATTCCGTAAACAAAAAAATATGTGAACAACGTTAACATTCTGAATTTATTTTAAATCGAAATTTAAAGGAAAATATCAAGCGAAACACACCTTTTATTTTTTTCGTGTCAGTGTCTGTACATACCTTCTGACATATTCTGCGCTCTAGTCATTCTTACTCCTGATTGCGTGTCCTGTACATTTTTGTCGGATGGATGACATCTAACGATAAAGGGATAAGGTAATGATCAAAATTTACAGTTTTCCATCGCTTGTCTTCCGATATGATTACATTGTAGTTTCTGAATCACCATACCCATTGATACGTTTTTAAAGCATAAAGTTTTTTATCCTCAACCCGAGTCTGCTATCGCACTTCGATGCTTACTCATTCTGTTTTACGTATCCTTCGAATACGTTCAAAAATCGTGTTGTTTTGTGTTTGTGAAATAAAATGACGAAAAGAAGGGAAAATATATTGTCCAGTTCCTCAAGTAAGTGTTAATAAATTGTCTATATAGAACTAGTCCGATGGCCTAATATTTACGAAAAATAAATGGTCGTTGATTAGTTGTTTTGGGGTTCGTTTATGCTTGTTTAGGTTAATCAATTTCCTATATAGTAGGCCGAGGGCCAAATATCTACGTACAATGATACAATGTACAGTTGATAAGTTGTATTGAGGTTTGTGTAAGATTAGGTTTTGTTAAAAAATAATATATATAATACAAATGTTTGTGGCTAAATTAAGAGACTGCTATCTAGGCGGTTTGTTGTCACAAAAAAAACAAGTATAATATCCGGTTTCACGAAAACCAAAAAACTGAGTAGTGCAAAAAGTAGTAGGCCCCGGGGCCAGATTAGCTACGGTATAGAGAGGTAAAAGAAGTAGTCTGTACCGAGTACGTGAAATGTAAAGTTTAGACATGAGATTAAAAATAAAATAGCTGGATTTCATTTAGTAGAACATAATCAATTTTTATTTTCGGTCTTTCATTTGTTTACGTAAGCTCACTAATTACAACGACTATTTTAAGTAAGTAGAATAATTAAAAAACCTTGCATAACAGCCGAGGGCTTATTAAATTCATATTCATGCAGTTTTTCAGTAAGGCACAATACGTTGACCTAACCAAGAGAAATAGAAATTAAAATACATAGGCCGAGGGCCTTGTAATTTGTGTACCAATAGCACTCGATCAATTTTTCTTTTCTTGCCGAGGGCAATAGAAAAAGAATACCGAGGCCGAGGGCTTCGCAATACAAAAAATTGTTATTATTTTTCTTATTATAAATTATTAATTAGTTAAGCTTATGGTCGAGGACCTAAATATTTGACTTCTCCACAAAGAGTTGGTTAGATTGAATTAGATAGTGCATAGGCCGAGGGCCTTATAATCTGCATACAAATAGCACTCAATAGAAAAATTCTTGCCGAGGGCATAAAAAAAGAATAGGCTTAGGTCGAGAACTTCGCAAAACAAAAAAAAAATAATATCATTTTTATTATAAATTATTAATTGATTAAGCCTAGGGTCGACCTAACTATTCGGCTTCCCCACAAAGAGTTGGCCAGATTGAGTTATATAGTGCGTAGGCCGAGGGCCTTATAATTTGCATATTATACAAAATAGCACTCAATCGAAAAATTCTTGCCGAGGGCATAGAAAAAGAATAGATTCAGGCCGAGGGCTTCACAATACAAAAAATTCTAATATTATTTTCATCATAAATTATTAATTGATTAAGCCTAGGGCCGAGGACCTAACTATTCGACTTTCTAACAAAGAGTTGATTAGATTGAGTTAGATTGTGCATAGGCCGAGGGTATTATAATTTGCATACAAATAACACTCAATCGAAAAATTCTTGCCGAGGGCATAGAAAAAGAATAGGTTACTATTTGACTTCTCCACTAAAAGTTGGCTATTGACTTTCTAAGAAGTGATCGTTTAATATGCCAACTTCAAACTTGTCACCGCCAAATGAAAATCAGATACATTTTGTGTGTATAATATTTCCCCTGTTTATGCAGCAATAATCAATTCCAATAGGGACAAAAAACAGTATATATTTCTAGTATGGTCGTGGACCTATTTAATTAAAATTGCTATCATGGACTGACACCTTATTTTCTGCAAAAGAGCTGTATATTTTACAGGGTGTTAGTTGTTTTGACTAAAATATCACCCGCAGACTATTGTCTGCAAAATAGCTGTGTACTTTACAGCCTGTTAGCTGTTTTGACTAAAATATCACCCGCAGACTATTGTCTGCAACATAGCTGCATACTTTACAGGATGTTATGGCAAAACATATTTGGCATTAACGCCGTGGGCCATACTTTCTGAGGGATAGCCGTGGGCTATTCACTAAATTCTGTCATCACTCAAACGATTAAAAGGCTGTGAGCCAACAGTATATATTTTAGTATGGTCGTGGACCTATTTAATTAAGACTCCAATCATGGACTCCTTATTTTTTGCAAAATAGCTGCATACTTTACAGGGTGTAAATTGTTTTGACTAAATTAGCTTCTGAAGACTCTTGTTTGTAAAACAGCTGTATACTTTACAGGGTGTTAGTTATTTGACTAAATTTTATTGTGTGCAAATTTAATTATTTGCAAAGGTTCCTACAACACCAATTGGGCTAACAACACCAACCATTTGTCAGGCTTGGCTGATGCACTTTACTGTTTTGCAATGTGTATAATGCTCCTAAATGATTTAGGAATTATTATAAATACAGAAAAAGTCAGTTAATACCATCATAAAAATAACTTACCTAGGATTTACTTATGACTTAATTCAGAGGACCGTTTCCTCGACCGTTTCTTTACCTCTTAAGAAAATGAATTTAATAAAAGAGGCAATTAAAAAATATTTTAACAAGTCAGTTACTACGATTCGAGATTTTGCAAAAATTATTGGTGTTTTGGTAGCAGCGACTCCTGCCGTTCCTCAGAGTCGTCATAGAATCAAAAGACAAGGTCACGCAAAATTTAAGGCCTTAAAAGGAAAGTCGTACATGACAGAATATTAATTTTAAAAGATACAAAGCAAATTATTAGCTAGTGGATAAACAATCAAGAATATACTGTAAATATGAAGCCTAGTACGTTTTTATTGGAATTTTGTTTTTTTTATGCGTCTGCGTCTCCTACAGGCTGGGGTGCCTATTGTAACGGCCAAATATGTCGCGAGTTTTGTGAAGAAGCCGACAAGTCTAACCATATATCTGTTCGACAGGAAATTTTTCCTGGTGGCAAGGAAACTGTCTGAGAAGCATTTTTTCAAAGAAGCATTTCCGGTCACGCCATCCCAATAATGTTTGCATCCATCTCAGAAGGAACTTGAAAACAGTACAATGTTGTGTTTTTAAAATTGGTTTTTGCTTGTTCTGTGTTGATAAAACACCGGCTTTTAGTATTTTTACTTTATGTATTTATAATATTGCAACGATATATAAAATATATCTAACAACAACACTGTCAACGTTACCCTACTGTCTAAACTGTTGCTAACTTAATAGTAATAACATAGGCGTACCTATAAATATTTTTATTAAAACAAATTGTTAATTAATATTTAACATACAACGCTTGTTTTAATAAGTAGGTATTATAAGTAACAGCAAAATTTCGATGTCTTTACTTATAATTTAAACATTTATCTGGACTTTTTTGTTCGGGAAATAACCAAAGGAGCTTCTTACGTCTTGATAAGTACCTATAGATCAGCTCTTAACTTTATGTTTCACCGCCTAATAGGGATTAAAATATAATAAAAAGATTTTTGAAGGGAGGCTACAAGTTAAAGCCCCCTAAACCTAAATGCGATTTTACATGGAACGTTGAACCTGTATTACTCTATGTATCAACACTTTACCCTTTACAATCTCTATCACTTGATAAACTAAAAAGAAAACGGTAACACTAAACACTTATGGCACTAAGTTCAGCACATCGGATCCAAATATTAAGCAAAATTACGATCGACAATAATAGAGACTCTACAGTCAAAATTGAAGATTTCGGAAAAAATTTAAACCTCAGCTCCCTATAAAAGCCAGCCCATTTTTCGTATTTTCAAAAATCAGAATTACCTATTATATGTCGCAAATTCTATAAAACAGTGCACATTCGTTCCAATTATACATCCCTATTCTTAACTCTCAAAAAAAAAACCACATCACCACGCAATAACTCAAACCTTGAGTAGGTGGATCCACTTAATTTTAATAAACAATGGTATGGAATGAACGTTAACGTCTTTACCGGATATATTGTAAGACACGCCAGCACGTGAGCAGCCTTTAAGTTTGACATAAACCTAAATGTCATTAAGAATATAGCAGGGTGGAGTCCTAAAATTCTGACACTTTCTTCAGATTCTATACTCGACCTCTAGGTACGCCCAGTGACATATCTGCCAATACAATTTTAAATTTGGGTATATCTTAGGTAGCCTTTTAAGTATTCCGTTGCCTAAGGTTCAATTTATTACATTTGTTTTGCTCTGATTGTATATCAATAATATATTATATTATAAAATATGTTTATTTATCTAGAATAGGCACCCTTAATTTTTAAGTGGTTAAGGAATTTATGGGATAGAATTTTCATTGATTTTTTTTTGTCATACTTAAAATAGAGTTGAATTGAAAGACTTTGCTGCCTTAATTGTGTTTTTGTGGTATTCTCAGGATTGAAGGTAGAATAATGCAAAATTGCACCATCTAGCTTTAAACAGCTACAATGTAATCATATCGGAAGACAAGCGATGGAAAATTGAAAGATTAATCGAATACCTACTTACCTGTATGAAGATTAATCGTAATTTTCCGAGCTTGTCTTCCGATATGATTACAACCCTCCCACATGCCCACTTAGGCGGGCAATTTTGCTCTAAAACAGAATGAGTAAGCATCGAAGTGCGATAGCAGACTCGGGTTGAGGATGAAAAACTTTATGCTTTAAAAACGTATCGATGGGTATGGTGATTCAGAAACTACAATGTAATCATATCGGAAGACAAGCTCGGAAAATTACGATTAATCTTCATACAGGTAAGTAGGTATTCGATTAATCTTTCAATTATTGACGGATTAAATAAAGATGCATGTGCTTACTTTAGCATTATTTATATGTTTTCTAACCCACGGTTACCAATAAAATTTACTTTGATACTACCCTACCTATAGCCTAATAGACTGTACTTATTTGATATAATATGATTTAAATTATTAATAGTTGTACACTTATAGAAACACTATTTGACACAAAACACATAGTAAAAGCTTGGATAAATATATTCAATATATCTTTCACACCATAAAAGCAATCAAAACATTTCTTCACTATAAATTTTATTTCAGTTACATAGCTTTCTCTTCGTTCAGTAGTTATACGACAGTGGGTTCAACATTCTTTATTTATGCAAATACACTGACACGGATACTAATCGGATTCTAAAACAAGCACTGTCTGACATGCGACGCGCTGTTAACATATTTTCTAATGGCCCTATTTAAGTATTTATGTCCAATCGTAAATTATTTGCCACATACCGGTGATAACATTATTTTCGATGTATACCTAAAATATTTTTAAATATAAATGTTTGTTTTAAAATTCTTTTATATTAATAGTAGTACTCCATAACTTAAAATCATAACATAATTAAAATCAACCCCAACAAGTCAAAATCCCGACAATTAAAATTAGATAGTTTGCTTGATTTTTATATATTATGCCTTATGCAAGCTTCAAATATTATTTTTAATGCCTTATGTTGGTTTATGAAGTGTTTAGGTTAACCTTGGTTAGTTTTATATATGTTTAGTTTGAAAAGCTTAGAGTGTTACAGGTGTAAAGTAAAACTAAACTGAAACTCAAGGGAAATTCACAGTAATTAGGCAACAGGCTTTGAGCGCAATTTTCCCCGGAAATCTCCATAAGAAAATATAAGGCCCATCCTGCATTTGAAGGGCACCGACGGACGCCCCTAACTCAGGATCAACGCCGCCCACTTGAGCTATCGCATATTTGAGGGCGTGGCACCCCGCACCTGATCCTAACCCTGAATTTTGGTTGCACCATAAGTTTTTGGCCATGACATCACCGCCAAGGATTGGGCCTCTTGGGATATATCATTTCAAATGTTTCCGTTAATGTAAGACACCTTCATGGGTTAGTTTTCGTTTACTGATGATCATCCTCAGGGGATTGATCTCCAGATGTCATCTGTCAGGATTTATCCATGTTATGCCAATTTTTATGGCCCAAGAATTGTAAAGATTCGTCACCATTTCTTATTACTTCCAGGTTAATTATACCTTTATGCAAATGCGACACTTCATCATTACATATTATTTAACAGAATTGAAAGAAAATGTAATTTCAGGCATGGTCTTCACGCTGGCTTTGCTGGCGGTGTGCATTCAACTAAAACTGACCCAGGCTAACCCAAGGCATGCCCAAATCACACTTTACCTATTATATATACTAGCATATTGCATTGCATATTACTTACTCTCGTAAACAATTTACAAACACCCTCTTTTATATTTTTATAATTATAATAAATAAAAACTGTTTACATTGGGCTTTTTTAGAAATGTATACTTAATGACAAACCTGAATTAATTTCTGTTATATCCACTATTAAATTATTGGGGGTAATACCACGAGTACCAACGAATTGCGAATAAATTTTCACGAATGTATGTTTTCTTATAATTTCAATATATGGTTAATTTTAGGACACGAGCGGTATTTAGGGAGAATATTTCACGAATCGAAAAACAAACTTTATTAAGTAGACAAATAATTACATATCAACTTAACAAACTGACATTTATGCATGAGCGAAATATTCGGGAATATACCACAGCTCTAAATCTGTGAATGTACTATAATCACAGGAGTCCTGTTAGTGTATTTAGTTTGCCTACGCGTTACAGAACCCTAGTTAAATATCGCCGCCTGATTGGCTAACTCCAACACTGCCCGTCAACGTTGTTTACGTTTTGCGAATTTGTATAAGATTTTTCGAGAAAAGCAGGAATGAGAAAGCCTAGCTCAGATGGTAAGGCTTGCGTTTAGAATGCCGCGCAATAGATTCGACGCCCGGCCCTTGCAAGTTATTTTTTAATTATTTTTGTTTGATTAGTTAGTTTTTTTGGCATGGCTTCGGTTAGTTTTTGTTGGTTGCGCCCCGCAGCGAGCTGAGGGCATTGCATGACTACAAATGCGTGAAGTGAAAAAACGTAAGCAACGCAGACGGGCAGGGCTAGTGTAACACAGGTGTTTATCTAACTAATCAGGCGGCGTTATTTAACTGGGATTCTGTAACGTGGAGGCTTTCTAAATACACGTCCGATTAGGGATATTCATTGTAAAATTTAATTCAGCTCACAGTGTATATTAACTTATTCATTCAAATTTTATTTTTAATTCCGAATGTTGTGAAATAAATATAACCTTTGAACAGAGTAATCCTTGTGCTGAAGAATTTTATAGAATGGTCAAACAACGTAAGCGTATTTGCATTTACTATATCATCTTTTACTTTATACGTTTGCCCTTTAATCAAGATAAAACATTTATAAACGGTGTTCCTCGGCATGTCACATGATAAGGGCTTGCACTAGACTCTTCGTGACATTTTCAAGTAAATACTAAGTGTATAATACTGTATCATCGCTGACAAAATGATCGCGTGCAGCAACGGTAATCGATATTGCGCATAACTTAAGTATATGGAATACTTGGTAGACGAATTTATCTCTCAAGGAATTAAATTAATTATCGCTCGTTCCGCCTATTGTTCTGTTCTGACATAAAGTGATATAGTAGTAGAAAGGAAGGGAGAACCATATTGTAAAGTTTTATTACTTGTGATTTAAATATTAATATTTAAAAATTAAATTCGTGTGACTGTTACTTACTACATTTATGTCTTTTTTCATCAAGACAAAACTTGACCACTAATCGTTTACTATAATTTTTAAAATAATTCATGCAGAAATTAGAATAAAAACTTGAAAATTAAAAATTAATTGAAATTACAGATATTCAGCAAATTATTATTGCTATACCAAGAAAAACTTCTCATCATATTAAAAATAGCCTAGGTCTACTTTGGAACCAATAATAAAATCTTATTAAATACTGAATTAAATTCATTACACATCGTGTTGAAGACTGATAGCTGGATTTTTCTACTTTCTCTCTCTGGATTCGAAATTGTATCGAAATCGTATAATACTTTATTTACTCCGAAACCTACAAATAAAAACATGGACAAATATTGTAAAATCATATATACGTACATACATAGATTGTACAATTGAATTTGTAAATTGCAACTCAATTATTTCCAGTCAAATTTAAGATGACTGATTGACTATATTGACTTTATTTTGCTGTAGTCTATGAACTTCTGAGGCTTTTGCGTAGTATCGCGGGTTTCATTATCAAAATATATAGAAGGTGCCAATAAAACATTTTTCTTAGGTTTTGGGTGAATTCACAATAGCACTAGAGGTGTTTAACAATTAACTTTATCTCTCCTTTCATCCAGCTAAAAGTATGAATATCAACGTTTCCCTTTCTAATGCGACAATAGGCCTTGTTCATGATTCCCGACAATACTTTCCTTGGGCAAATTTTAGGTTACAATAGTTTCATTAACAGATTCATTAAGAACTTTTTCCATATTTCAGTAAAATTTTGGGTAGGAGGTTTTAGATTAGGATATATAGAGTTAAAAAGCTTAAACCCTGTAGAGTTTAATACTTTTATAAATTAAATTTTAGTATTGTAATTTTAACATTAAAAGAAGTATTTAATTAGTGAAACTTCTCCACAACGGACATGGACGGGAAAAAATAATTGTCCGGTGTGGAGAGGCGTCCGTTGTGTAGAGTTGTTACTAAATTCCAGCAAGGTTCGAATAATTTTAGGGGTGATTCTACATAAGAAAACAAATTCAAACCTATTACATAATAATAATATAATATCTATTTATACCCTGTATACAAAATATTACTTCTTAAAAAAATCATCAATTTTAGTTTGTTTTTTCTTTTGAACATTATTTTTTACAATTTCTGATTCAACATGCAAAATTACATCTGAATAATTTTGACTTGTTATTTCATCACCTTTAGATATAAAAAATAGTTCTAGGTCTCTTAATTTCTTGTAAGCATCACTTTATTAGTAACAGTAGTTGTAGTATTTTCTGGTTCATCGTCACTGTCAGTGTCAGAAGTATTGGACGTCTGTTCATTTTCTTTATAATCACTAACACAACTAGCTAAGTCGACATCTGGATTTTCCGTTAATAAAGCCTCATCGATCTTCACGTAGTTCATAAAATTGTCAACTCCATTACCTTTGCAATATGTTGATAATGGTAAATCGTCTTCTGGGTCCTCTACCTCTGGAATTTCCTCAATTTGTCCTGCATCACTATCTGTCTTAAGAAATCCGCACCTAATAAAGCATTTCTCAATTGTTCTTCCTTGCACGTTTTTTCATGCTGCAACTATCCAAATTAAGGCGTTAGGAACCGTTATGGACTTCTCCAATTCAGCCACTGATATAGAACATTCTATAGATGATAACATTCTTCTCATCAAATACTTTCTACATAGGGTTTTAAAGTTTTTTATTACTCCTTGGTCAAGCGGTTGACAATGTGTTTTAGTATTGGGTGGCAAAAAAACTAGCGATATGTTGGTTAGCTGAATATCTGGGTGGGATTTTGCATTGTCTAAGAACAAGATAATTTTTCTCTTTTGACGTTCCATTCTCCTATCAAATTTGTGAAGCCAGTCTATCATGATATCTCGGGTCATCCAGGCTTTCTTTTTATAATACCAATCGATCGGCAGCTTATCAACATGAGAATTTTTAAAGCATCGCGGATTTCTACTTTTACCAATCACCAAAGGTCTTTCTGTTTCTCCCTTTAGGTTTGCACACAATAATACTGTGAGTCTTTCTTTAGCAGATTTGCCGCCAGTGCACTTTTCATTGCGGAATGTAAAAGTTTTGCTTGGTAAGGCTCGATAATATAGGCCAGTCTTGTCAGCGTTGCAAATGTCTTGAGGCGAATAACCACTTATTAACCGTGGCCAGTGATGTAAAATTACCGTAATTTATATTTTTGGTTATTTACGGTGGTAATTTACGAGTGTTAATTACCAAAATTAATTACCGTGGTAATAAATTTGTGTCGTAAATTACTGTGGTAAATAACCGTAATATATTTTTGGTAAATAACAATAATTTACCGTAATTTACCGGAATTTTAGGAGGAGTCGAAAAATAAATTCATATATAGGGTGATCCATTGAAAAAAAAATAACCTTTTGTTTTTCTCTGTATACTGATCATTTTTCCAATATTTTTTACAGACAGAAAAATAGTAGTTTTTCTAATCAGTACGCAAAGTTATGTTTTCCCGCACGCGAAAGCAGTTAGAATATTAATGCTGTTAATAATAATAGATAAGGTAGT
>MU186444.1:67518-90418 GCA_016904865.1 Pissodes strobi
AACACTTTTACCTCCGCCGGCGGAAAAGTGAAAAGTAAAGCTCCGGCGGAGGAAAAACGAAACTTCACGGCCGCCTACACAGTCGAGTAATGACGGATTTACTGACGTTTGAAGAAAAAAGTATTTTTCAGTACCTACATAACTAAACTTTTAATTTTTTCGGGACATTTAAAATAAAAAAGTTAAAGAGGGGCGACATTATAGGGGATCACCCTGTACATTACAACATAATGTAAATTACGGTAATAAATTTCTGGTAATTTACGGTAAATTACAGTAAATTACCACGGTAATTTATCGGTAATTTACCAGTTCACATCACTGACCGTGGCAATTTTCTTTTCCACTCTACAACTTCGTCAAGATTTACATTTGCAGCTTCACCAGATATTGCACTAAATTTAATGTTGTGCCTTGAGCAAAATTTGTCGAGCCAACCATTGGAAGCTTTAAAGTTCAAATTTAGATCCCTAGCGGCTTCTAAAGCTTTTTCGTTGATTATAGGTCCAGATAATGGAATGTTCTTACTCCTTACTTTGCAAAACCAGTCGTACACTATAGAATCGATGGCAGCACCTTCAGTTTTAATCCGCTTCTTTTGTTGCAGATTTCCACTTTCACTATGCAACTTTCTCAGTCCGCTCTTTTTCTTTAAAATATCACTAACTTGAGTCTTTCCTATTTGAAATTATTCGGCCAAAACTCGCACGGTATAACTATTTTTTTCAGACTACTCTATCACTGGTATTTTCTCTTCCAAACTCAAAAATTTTCTCTTAGCTGAAGACATATTGTTACCTACTCGGTGATTAGATTATCGCAACTAAACTGACAAAATGCATAGAACAAATAAATAGGTAGGTATGTACTAAATAAAATAGGTTTTTCAAAAAATGATGGGTCTTAAAATCTTCCTTGGAAATTTTACCTAATCTGTAATAAAAACGGAACACAAAATACAAACCCATCTGTTAGTTTTATGACTACCAGGTGTTTGAGTGTGACTCGTCACCGACCCGGCGGCCTGCCAAATGCCTAATAATCTTCAGTCGTTATATTTCTTGTCCATTGTGGGCAGGCAAATTTGCAAGAGCTAACGGAAAAATTTTGGTAAATTTTGTCAGAAACCGTTGTTTGGAAGGTCCGATATTAAGGGGTGTTTTAACGATGTATTAACATATGGAATGTTCGGTGATTTGAAAATTGTCCGTTCAGTAAAGGTTTCCGTTGTGTCCGGTGTGCAGGGGTGTCCGTTAACAGCAGTTTCACTGTAGTTCTTTTTAATGGCAGTGGCACAGCTTCTGCGAGGCTGATTTTGCGATGTCAGCAACGTGGTCATGCCAGGACATATTACTGTTGACCGAAACATCCAGTTGTCCGATTGTCGAGGACGAAGGATTGGTCGATCCTGTCATAATGACATCAGGGCCTACCGCGCGCCGTATTGGCTTTTTTGGTTAACGTGGCTGCTTGGGTTTTTGCTGCATTGAACTGGATCTGTCGTCCCAGGTTATAACTATTTCCAGATCTCGATTAATAGCTGTAATCTGCTCTTGTCTGCGGTGATAAGTCTCAGTCGCTGGTAAAAGTTCTCCTGATCTAAATTGGGAGACAAGAACACTGTCGTAGATATCTACTACATATGTTCTATATTGTTGTGGAGGATTCATTTTTACCTTGTAATTGATTGCCTTTTGCTCCACAAATGACTAAAATTTTTTGAATTTGTAATAGAGCCTCTTCGCTCCGGCCCCAGGATGCACAAGTGCTAGCTTAGTGACCCTAATGAAATTCTTAAATATCGACGTTTCGATATCAAGAAAAGATAGCAGACTTGTTATTGAAACGTAGATATTTAAGAATTTCATTAGGGTCACTAAGCTAGCACTTGTGCAGTTTACATCCTGGGGCCGAAGCGAAGAGGCTCTATTACAAATTCAACAAATTGTAATCATTTGTGGAGAAAAAGGCAATCAATTACAAGGTAAATAAGAGCACTGTCATCTGCAAAACTGTAAACAGGAGTATTGTTTTCCGTAAATATGTCATTACTATGGACGAGGAACAGAGTTGGTGAAAGTATTGCGCATAATTGAGAGCCCGAAGTCTAAAAGCTCATAACTTTGTTGTTTTTAACCCGATTATAATAATTTAAAAAAAAAGTTTTTTGGTTAGTTATTTGGTATAAATTTATGCATTTAGTATTTTTTAATCAAAATTGGGCATTTTCGAGTTATGGGCAGTTAAACAAAAGATATGAACACTTTTCACCCTTAAGTCCAATTTGTGCTAATAGGGCTCATGGGATTTCGCGGAATTTTCTCGGGAGTTATATTTACTATTAAACAGAGATACCCTAGAAGTTTCAGCTTGTTCCACATTTCTTTTAGGTTACCCCATATAATCCCCTTAGTTTTACTAGCCTAGTACAGACATTTGTTGGTTAAATAAACTTCACCATCTATAAGCGAATTCTAAATCGAATCTATTCATCTTCACCAACATGGAAATTGTGTCTGGGTGGAATTAGCATAGTTTCTTAGTACGAATAAAATATAATTTTCATGAAAACTTCATCATAATTAACAAACGTTTACTGTGTGTTCATTTATTTATAACGGTCAGTATATGTTGATAACATGAAATTTATATTTCTAGGATATATGAAGGACTCTGTGCGATCCTTATAAGAGCTAGGGGCAGGATGGTGTACGGGCCTATTGAAATAATTTAGGTTTGTGTTACCCATTCCATTTTATGCCATTAATAATAAGTCAGTTTTCTGAAACTCTATCCACAAGCATCAGTTTATTATAATTTTGTTGTACATCTTTCGAAGTGTAATTTTATTGGTTCAGGCCTATTTTCTGGAAAAAATATTATAAAACAGGTACCTACCTACTTATGAAAAAAATAATCATAGTCCGATTCGAAAGTGGTTGTTACAAGTTAATGTAGCAATAATTCAATCATTCTTTTAAAATAAATCATTTTCTTTTAAATTCTATTTCTTGTCGATTAATAAAGGCTGTACTAAATAGTTACACAAAACCATATTTATTTTAAACTTTATAAGTCACATCTAAGAAATCAGTGACTATCTCCATCGATTTAATTTATAGCCTGACTTATAAAAACGAATTTCTTGCTCCCCAGATATCACATTCATTTCAGGTTTCTACCATGAAAGTAAAGATGTTTTTAGTATGCGCAAAACTCCCCGGGGATATAAAAAGGTAGAACATAAAATATTATTCAGTCAACATAATAAAAAAGTAATATTCCAACGTATTGCCTCGAGCAAAACATAATTTGAAAGATGATCTATCTCTTACAAATTTGGTACGAAAGAAAGTACATAATCTATATTATATATTATTGTCAAGCAAGAAAATGAGATAAAATTTCACTGTTTTTATGGTGGGTACATCCATTGAAAAAGAAACTAACATGAACGAGGGTACGACAGACATATTTGAAACTTGTTGCAGTTGCTTATTAAAAGTTACTTATACAATAAGTGAAACAAAAGTGTACAAATATTTCTTGTAGATAAAGAAAAAGTTTTCTATTGAGACTCAGTGTTATGAAATTGAAGTTTTTAACATACTTTCGTGGAAAGGATACTTCTTAGAAACATAGCTGAGGCAATTAAATATTTGTACAAAAATGTCTCTAACAGAAAGATGCTTTATAATAATGGACTCATACTTTTAAAATCATTTTATAGGAAACTTATTCAGTTAATCGAAAGAAGTAGGCACCGGGGATTTCTGGGAACAGCGCTAACAGTTTATCGATTTAAGAAAGAACCGATCATACAAAAGAATGACCAGCACTTTTTATGTTGACACAACAAAATAGGTATACAGAGACGCAAAAGCGTATACGTGGAAATCAGTATTAGCGTAACTAAATTTTTAATGCATTTTATTCTAGAAGAAATGAAACGTTTAACAGGTTTCTAGAAATAGGCAAATACTTAAGATTCGTCCCTTAAGGCAATACTACCAAATTTATTTCGAGATGTATAAAGTTTATTTATCAAATAACAAACGTAGGATGCTCTGCAACATTCTATCTATTTATCTTCATTACTTGAACACGAATTTCAGCGACTAAATTATATTTACTTTTCTGGCTAATCCGTAATAGGTTTAAATTGTATCTTGTAGTAGCCCTATCCGGTGAGAAATACGTATGAATCACGTCAATATTGTTTCGAAGTTCTCAGAAATAAGCGAGCAATAGGAAAAAGCTTTAAGCACGCCGTGAAAGCAAATGGAACGTATATCAATAAAAATCTAAAGGAAACGATTCCGACCAGAGAAAATATCTTCTTATTTTTAAAATGATGTGTTTTGTTTCAATTTTAGAAGAAATTTCATTTTTCATCTTGTGATTGCAATATAGCTATTTGTTTAACTAGGCAGCAAAGCTTGACTGACTGCCGAGGTTGATATTTCACAGCCGAGTAGAGTGATTGGTTTCTATGAAAATGTATATTATGGTATTAATCGCCGTATCATTTTGCTTCCTAGGCTGAAAAGCTGTCACTTTGCTACCTGGGCAGAAAAACTGATACTTTGCTGCAGATTGTTATTTGTGTGTAAAATTACTATTTTGCTGTCAATCCACCAAAAAAGATTTTTCTATACACGTGTTAAAAATTGAACTTTTAACACTGATACTTTAAGGCACTATAGTTCAAGTCGGAAATAATAGTCAGTGACTCATTTTTAGTTTTAAGGCGCGCCTCGAGGGGCAAGGGAAGAGAGAAGGAAATTCCAGCGGCGGATACAATTGCTTTGTAAATTAATATGTTATAATAACTATATAATGGAATTGTAATAAGTAAACTTAGGCAAATATCCACTTAAAAAATAAAGTTTATGCACATAAATATGCATGATTTTAGTCTAAAATATGCAAAAAAAACGTATATTTAAAATTATTCCCAAATCTAGTAATAAGCAACAAAATTGTACTACAAACAAATAGTAAAATATTCATTAAGGCTAGGAAAAAAAGAGTCACGGATGATAAGGGGTTTTTCTTATCATAAAATACCATATTGAAAGTTGCATCGAAAGTTTACATCAAAAATCAATAAAATTTTAAGTTTACTACTCGTTATCGGAGGTTTGATCAGAATTTGATTCAGAATCATTACTATCACTACTTTCGGAACCAACATTGATAATAAGAGGTTCAACTCTAACTTCGACCGTAGTATCCAAATCTCATATTTTTTGTTGAATTGAAAATGATGAATAAAAACGCAAAAATGTGATTTGCGTTGAAATTCATTTACTTTCCCAAAGCAGAGTTTAAAAATGTAAAAATACAAACACACGAGTGTTTATAATATAGGTATATAATTAAAGAAATGCATTTTTAGCAATAATATTAAGCATTATCATAATTAAAACAAAAATAAATAAAAAAAACTAAGCGAGTCTGATAGTACTCGAGACTAATGTGTAAACATATGCTATAACGACATCGGTTGTAAAAAAATTACAGCAGCAAGTTATGTTCCCAAGCGGTAACCCATACAAGTCCTAATCACGCCCGACGTTGCTTAACTTCAGTGATCGAACGAGAACTGGCATTTTCAACGTGCTATGCTGCCGTCAGTAGTTAAAAGACAGTAAGTGAATTTTTTTTCAATTTTGCGATTTTTACATTTTTAGACTAATATGACCCTGTTCTATTTAAAAAACTCGAAATTTTTTCCAAAAAAAATTTTTCTCTTTGTTTTTCGTAATTTAAAAAAAGGAGCAAGTGACACAACGTCACCATTTAAGAAGTAAAAAGGCAGCAAATGTGCATCTTTAAGTTAAAAGGCGGCATCTGAACCGATTCTTGCGACTTACCGCCTTTTAACTTCAACTTCTCTACTTACACGGATATTAAAACCGAAGTAATAAAGAATTAACGACCATTTTTTGAATCAAAATTTAAAATATTGCCTAAAATGACATACCCCTAACTAAATATAGTATTTCTAGTTTATATGGACCAAAAAAAAATAATCCTATATGTCTTGATTAGTGTAGGACCACATCGAAAAGTTGTTGCCATTTTTCTCGAAACTAAAGGCTTTGTCACTTACTACTGCCTTTTAACTACCGGCGGCAGTATATTACTAGTTATAATATCTAAAAACTTTACTTTCTTAGAGCATTTTTATTAAATTATGTTATCGCATTATGCTCGTAGACTTAAAAGCATTGCAAAATAAAAACGATTCTATTATCAATTATTGCTGCCATATTAAAATTACTATTAATTAGTTTGTTAATTTTGTGTTTTTCTTATACTTGGTTAAGTTAGCTAATTATTTGCAGTCGAATTTATTGAAAATCATAATAATGCTAGAAAAGTTTATAGTTTATGGATACATTTCTGTTCCTTTTAAAAAGTTAACACCGTAGATTTTTTGTTCAATTTATTTATGGTTTTTTATTATTTTGTAAAGTTATAAAAATGTTATTAATAAATAACTTATTCCACTGCAAAAAAATATTGTTTATTTAAGTCCTAAATTAGGGGCATAACAATTTTACCTACTTTTTGATTTAAACATATTTTAGGCTTTAATATTATAAAGTAAACACAAGAAATGTATCTCATACACGCAAAACATACATAAGAATTAATACTGTTTAAACCAATAATTATGGGTTTTAAAATATACTTGTGATCGCAAAAGTACTCAAAACTTGTAACAATAGTATTCTTTTTTTAAATAATCCATTTTCAATAACAAAATATTACATAAAACTCACCTTTTTATGTTAGAAGTTTACATCCTTTGTTTGCATCTTAATAGCGGCACTTCAAAGAGTTTGAAGTTAAAAGGCGGCATCTGAACCGATTCTTGCGGCTTACCGCCTTTTAACTTCAACTGCTCTACTTACACGGGTATTAAAAACGAAGTAATAAAGAATTAACGACCATTTTTTGAATCAAAATTCAAAATATTGTCTAAAATGACATATACCTAACCAAATATAGTATTTCCAGTTTATATTGACCAAAAAAAATAACCATATATGTCTTGATTAGTGCAGGACAACATCGAAAAGTTTTTGCCAATTTTCTCGAAACTAAGGTTTTGTCACTTACTGCCTTTTAACTACCGGCGGCAGTATGGTCCTTACTTGTACATTTTAGCATGTTCATAGAATAAAAATAAAAACATTCGCATTTATAATATTAGTTAGGAATCTTTAATGATACGCACTAGCAGCTCCGGAGCGGATTAATTCACTGCACAAATTCGACACGAAAATCTAATGCCACCAGGAATAACATCAACATTACCTTATAATCTTGGGCCGACTTCCTTTGATTTGGGACAATCAATAACCAGCTTTTTCAAATTTTGCTGCTTTAAACGTCTGGGCATCTGAATAATTCTTTTGACAGTTCGTCTAATTTAAAATAATAATATGCTTTTTTATCGTCTAAAAATCGGTTTAAAACCGATTTTAAATAGCAAAATTGTATAAAAATCCGAAAATCCGGACTTTTTTAGGACGATAGACGTGCCTTCGGACGAATTTGTCGTGGATTTTGAAGCGAAAATCAATTTAAATTCAACCGTCTATTAAAAATAAGCTGTGATATGGATCCAAATACACTGCGAATATAATATAATAAAAATAATACTTTGACGATTCGTTTAATTTTAAATATGCTTTTTTGTCGTCTAAAATCCGTTTGAAACGATTTTAAATGGCAAAATGGTATATAGTACTGTCCTAGCGGCTAGAATGGCTTTACACATTTCCGTTCCATTTGCTGAGATTTACCCTCATACCGCCGCGTAAGATGTTTACACATCAAAAACTCAAGGGCATTCAAGATCAAATTACCTCAATGTCATTCAAGGTAAGACACCACAAAACAGTCCCAAGGACCTTCAAGGTCATACACGCTTGGAGCAACTCCAAGGTCATATGCGCGACCTTCAATAAAAAGTCAAGCACATTCAAGGTAAAATGTCAAGGACATTCAAGGTGAAATTAGGCCAATGTCGTTCAGGGTCGAATACACTTAAGACCAAGTGGGCGGGGTCTATCTCAAAGTCACCGAAGGGGGGTGAGGGGGCAAACAATTGGAGGGGGAGAATTGAGGCGGTCTATAGCACTCTACTGTGGATTAATTCACTGCATACTTTCGACACGAAAATCTACAAGGCTTGTTCTTTTACCAGCTACTCATCTTGGGCCGACATCCTTTGATTTGGGAAAGTCAATAATCAAATTTTGCAAATTTTAGAAGAGGGCTATGACTCAATATTGCTTTAAACGTCTGGATATCTGAATAATACTTTTGACAGTTCGTTTAATTTAAAATAATAATATGCTGTTTTATCATCTAAAATCCGTTTAAAAACGATTTTAAATGACAATTATTGTATAAAAATCCCAAAATTCGGACTTTTTTAGGACGATAGCCGTGGCGCTGAAGCGAAAATTCATTTTAAATTCAACCGTCCATTAAAAAAACAAACTTATAGAAGAAAAATTATAGAAGAGGGCCATTACTGAATATTGTTTTAAAAGTCTGGGCATCTGAATAATACCTTTGACGGTTCGTTTAATTTAAAATATGCTTTTATGTCGTCTAAAATCCGTTTAAAACCGATTTTAAATGGCAAAATTGTATAAAAATCCTTCACCTCAATGCGACGGCTTATAATGCCACAATCGGTTTACACATTTCCGTCCCATTTGCCGAGATTTACCCTCATACCGCCGCGTAAGAAGTTTACACATCAGAAATGTGCAGATATGAAAACCGAAAAAATTACCCTACACTTTTAGATAGGAAAATCTATTAATATAATATAATTATAGTCAAAAGCGATCTTATCGTGTGGGTCCACATAATTTTCAGTAAAAACTTAATTCGTGGCAGATTTTGCGTGTAAAATCTGTCAAAGTAATGACATTTAATGAAAAATAATAATAAATAATAAATAAATAAATAATAAATAAAAATGTGACCTTTGGACCCGTACGATAACACCGCTTTTGACTATGGCCATAACGTTACTGTAATATTTTTAATCTGTTCTGATTCTGTTTTGCCCGTTTTGGCTATTTCCAGTCACTTTTGGTTAGTCGTTCAAACAACTTTCCGTTAGTTCCAACTTATTGATGTGTAAACATCTTACGCGGCGGTATGAGGGTAAATCTCGGCAAATGGGACGAAAATGTGTAAACCGATTCTAGCCGCTAGGGCGGTATTATATACAATTTTGCCATTTAAAATAATTTTAAATGGATTTTAGATGATAAAAAAGCATATTTTAAATTAAACGAACAGTCAAAAGTATTGTTTATTAATTATTATATTCGCAGTGTATTTGGATCCATAGCACAGCTTATTTTTAATGGACGGTTGAATTAAAAATGAACTTTTGCCTCAAAATCCACGACATATTCGTCAGAAGCCACGGCTATCTTTTTAAAAAAGTACGAATTTTCCGGTTTTTATACAATTTTGTCATTTAAAATCGTTTTTAAACGGATTTTAGATGATAAAAGAGCATATTATTATTTTAAATCAAACGAACTCTCAAAAGTGTTATTTAGATGCCCAGACGTTTAAAACAATATTGAGTCATAGCCCTTTTCTAAAATTTGCAAAATTTGGTTATTGACTTTCCCAAATCTAAAGATGTCGGCCCAAGATTACTAGGTAAATAAGCTGTGTCCATATGTTGATGTTATTCCTGATGGCATTAGATTATCGTGTCGAATTTGTGCAGTGAATTAATCCACTCCGAAGCTGCCAGTAAGTATTATTAAATAATCCTAACTAATATTATAGATGCGAATGTGTTTGTTTATTTGTTTCTTACGCTTTCACGCATAAACTGTTTCAATCATCATGAAATTTTGTACAGATATTTTCAAGAGTATAGTAAAGAACATAGGACGCTTTTAGCTTTTACCCGGGGCTTCATCCGCGTTAATTTTTTATTATTTTAAACTTGGTTATTAAACGTAATTTTTATTCTATGACCAAGCTAAAACGTACAGGCAACGGCCATAGCATATTGAAAATGCCAGTTCTCGTCCGATCACTGAAGTTAAGTAACGTCGGTCAGGGTTAGTGCTTGGATGGGTGACCGCTTGGGAACACAACGTGCTGCTGTCATTTTTTACAACCGATGTCTTTATAGGATATGCTTACACATCAGTGCCTCGACTACTAGCAGATTCGCTCAATTTTTTTTAGTCATTTGAACTGACTCCGATACGTTATAATCAAATTTAATCTTTTTATTTAGTTTTGGTTAGCCGAAAAAATTCGGTTTGTTTTGGTTAGTTTTAACTTACTTTAATTTTTGCAATCTATTCCGATACAGTTTAGTCCGTTTTGGTGCTTTTGGTTACTTGTCATTAGTTTTGGTTAGTCATTCAATCAGCTTTAGTTAGTTTTAAATTATTTTAGTAATTTGAACCGGTTCCGATACGTTACGGTTAATTGTAGTTAGTCGGCAAAATTCGGTTAATTCAAGTTAGTTTCACCTTCCCTCAATATTTTAAATCTGTTCTGATATGTTTAGCCCAGTTTGGTGCTTTTGGTTACTTTTGGTTAGTCGTTCACTCAACTTTCGGCTAATCTCAGTTAGTTTTAATTTATTTTAGTTATTTGAACCGGTTCCAAAACGTTATAATAAATTTTAGTGTTTTTGGTTAGTCACCAAAATAAGGTTAATTTGAATACTTCAATATTTTTAATTTTTTCGATTACGTGTTAGCCCGTTTTGGTGCTTTTACTTACTTTTGGTTTGCTTTGGTTGGTTATTTAATGAATTTATGGATACATTCAGTAATTTCCAATTTATTTGAGTCATTTGAACCGGTTCCGATACGTTAAAACAATTTAAACGTTTTTGGTTAATAATTTAGGTCGTCGCAAAAATTCGGTTAATTTGGGTAGTTACTTATTTTATTCTTAATCTGTTCCGATACGTCTTAGCCCTTTTTGGTTACTTTTGACTAGTTTTGGTTAAACATCTTTTGGTTACGTTTAGTTGGTTTTAATTTATTTTAGTCATTTAAACTGGATCCGATACGTCATATCCAATTTTGATGTTTTTGGTTAACTTTAGTTAGTCGCCAAAATTCGGTTAATTGTTAGTTTCAACTTGTTTTAGCCCCTTTTGATGCCTTTGGTTACTTTGGTCCATTTTGGTTAGTCGTTCAATCAACTTTCGGTTAATTTCAGTTAATTTTAATTTATTTTAATCATTTGGACCAGTTGCGTTACACTATAACCAATTTTAGGGTTTTTGGTGAGTCACCAAAATTCAGATAATTTAAGTTAGTTTTAACTTACTTCAATATTTTAAACCTATTTCGATGCGTTTTAGCCCGTTTTGATGCTTTTAGTTACTATTGGTTAGTCGTTCAGTCAAGTCTTAGTAGTTTTAATATATCTTAGTCATTTGAACCGGTTCCGGTACGTTATAAGCAATTTTAATGTTTTGGTTAGTTTTAGTTAGTCGCCAAAATTCGGTTAATTTGGGTTAGTTTTAACTTCAATATTTTTAATCTATTTCGATATGTTTTACCCGATTTGGTGCTGTTAGTTACTTTTGGCTAGTTTTGATTAGACATTCAATCACCTTCCGATACCTATGTTATAAGCAATTTTAATGCTTTTGGTTAGTTTTGGTTAGTCACCTAAATTCGGTTAATTTGGATAAGTTTTAACTTACTTCAATCTTTTTAATCTATTTCGATATGTTTTAGCCCTTTTTTGGTGCTTTTAGTTATTTTTGGATAGTCATTCAATCATCTTTCGGTTACTTCCAGTTAGTTCCAATTTATTTTAGTCATTTGAACCGGTTCCGATATGTTATAAGCAATTTTAATGTTTTTAGTGAGTTTTGGTTAGTCACCAAAATTCGGTTAATTTGGGTTAGTTTTAACTTACTTCAATATTTTTAATCTATTTCTATACGTTTTAGCCTGTTTTGGTGCTTTTGGTTAGTTTTGGATAGTCGTTCAATAAACTTTCGGTTACTTTCAGTTAGTTCCAATTTATTTTAGACATTAGAAGTGATTCCGATACGTTATAATCAATTTAAGTTTAAATAAACCAGCTAACACCATCTCTCACGCGCACGACGTTATGTGTGGCAAATGCACTTTTTCACGATTTGAGGCCCTATTTAGGAAAACAGAAACATTTTAAATGTTAAAACAAAATGATCACCTAAACCCGCAAGCGCGACTATGCAACAGATGTCTTACAAGGTACATGCTCGTTTACTGTAGCAATGTTGCGACCTCCGCCCGACGGTCGTAAAATATCAGTACATTTACGTCCGTCGATCGCGAACCTCTGTTAAAATACAGCTGCTTCAAATGCTCCGCGTAACGCGCGTATACGGGCCACAATGAATTTGGCAGCGATGCACGCTGTGTCCACATTTAGAACAAGCGGCATTTTGCGAGCATTTCATACCAGATTTATTGTTAAATATTAAATATTACTTAAAACCGCTTACGTTGGTCTGTTTTCGAACTAATGACTGACGTCACTGACTATTATTTCCGTCTTATACTATAGTGTCTTAAAATACCTAGTTTAAGGCCGTAACGGAATATATATTAAATATAATGTTTTGAAATATTTGTCTATCCGCTCCATTTATTCTACCTATTTGTCAATGGTTTTCAATGTTTAGTATATTGATAGGCAGTTCAATGTTTAGTATATTGATAGGCAATGCTTGAATGCTTCTTTACCTTGACGCCGTGTTTCTTACAACGGTTGTCACGTGTCTTGAACTGGCCAATGAAAAAAAAAACGTTGAATTTTAAATGGGTAGAATATACAGTTTGGAAAAATTTCGTCTCATCTTGTGTTAAAACGTCAGCACGGTGAGTCGTAATAATTTTTGATCTTAAAATATCTTATTCATTCTGCATATTTTTCAATAATCCTTTCATACTTTAAATATATAATTAATTAATATAATTGTTTCCAATTCAGTTAGATATATTTGGCTTTTGTATTGCATTTTTAAGTAATTGAGACTTCAACAATTCTAAATTTTTTTGGTGACCTTAAGGTTAAATACCGATTTTTTGGTGAATGGTTGCGTTTCTTATTGGTCAAAGTCGAGTAATTTGATAATGGTTTAATCCAAATTTATCGAGAAGGAATTATTTCATCGTTTTAAACGGTCACACACATTATTTAGATATTTTCATTTAGATTTGACGATATTGTTGGGAAGATTCGCAGAGCAGATTTTATCTTTTCCTGTAAGAGGTAGTAAATTGAATTTGTAGTAGAATTTCTCTGGGTTTTTCGTAGCAATATTGTTAGTTATAATAAATTTTCAGACTTATTTCATTACTTTTTCTGATTATTTGTTGCTTTAAACTATAATTATTATTGCTTATCGTGTCAACGTTTGATCCATGATGTATCTGTATTGGTTTGCTCATTAAAGAGGTTAAGCACGTGGAAAATTACCTGGTTGATTTTTTCTTTATCTCTAAACATAGGTCCTATCTCAAAGCGAGATAGTAATTATCTTATCTTTATCTTTGATTAATTGAGACGTAATTTACGTCCAATTATTGTTTATGTGCCAAGGACCATCTTAATAAATTAAGTACCTATTTGGAGTCATTAGACTTGTTTAAGAGAGGTTATACCTCGTTCTTCCTTTTTTTTATTAAAGTCTAGTGATTTTGTTGGACAACTTTCATAATTTTCTTTTAAATTTCTTACTTAAATCATCATTTCCTTTGAATATCATATCTCTAATTAAAGAAACGAAGTACCTTGAGTAGCAGTAATTATTCATAGTGTCATTTAATCATAATTATCTATAATTTTTGCTGAACTTAAATTGTAATTTAAGTTCTGATTATGTAACCAGTAAATTTCCAAGTTGTTGGTTAAAACCTTGTATATCAAACTGAGGTCCATAGGATACTCTTTTGTATAATTATAATTAGCAGTTTACACCGGTCTAAGACACCCAATTCTTTTTTTCATGTAAACGTTCAACTTTCCTACAAGACAACAGTAACACAGATCATTGTGGTGTCAGTCGATCCGATAGCAGGCACGTGCAGACAACTGGGAACCATTCCTGGAATGACTGGTAAGCCCTGGACACGCCTATAGCTAGGAAGCTTAGGTACAGGCAGTTGAAGTTTCCAGAGGAGGTCCCAAACGATCACGTGGTGTGCGGATAATATAAGAACAGTTGGGAACGTAGGTAACGGGTTGCTTATATGAAAGAATTGCAAAGACCTAGATTTTATTTATTTTAAATTTCTTAAACACCAAAGCTAATTTCATTTTCATCATTTTGGTAAATCAAATTCTCAGTAATCAATTGCATTTGATTGCATTTGTAATCTAATTTTAAGTCAATTCTCATTTTTGCCATTTTTGTTAACTAATTCTCAGTAATCAATTGTATTTGATTGCATTTGTAATCTAATTTTAAGTCAATTGTTATCTTATGTTCATAACTGCAGTGCACATGGTACCATAAGTTGTAATTTAACCATATAGTTAATATATAGTTGCTTTTAATTTACCTTTTTTGATTTATCGTAAGTGGCGCCATATAAATTTTAAATCACCAAAGGGAATTGTTCAATCCACGCCTTCAAATCGACTAAATAAATTAACTTTTGCTCTATTCTTACAAATTGGTGAATGAGCCAAATAATAAGTTATAAGTACGACTGAGCTAGAAATTCATGACAAATTGGGCAACACTAATTTATTTACAAAGTAGCGCCCAACTAATTAATTAAAATAATTAAATACCTTTTAGTTATAAGGCACTAGTGTTAAAAGTGAAATGTAAATTTTTTCAAAAAAACGTCATATACATTTCTATTTTATTTATTTACACTTATGTTAATAGTACAATTTGAACAACTTGAAAAATGAATTTCTTCCTCAGTTCGGCTGTTCTTCGTGGTTGAGGCGGATTGAACAGAAACAATAGCATCTTCAGTTGATGTTGAAGCATCGGCTGATGTCGCTTGTACTGTTAGTAAGTAGTCATTTTCGAGCAATAGAATTTTTATTTTCCAATAAATCCACGATGTACCCTTCTGCAACGGTTGAGGATTTCCATCCCCCATGCCGCTTAATTGTAGTCAAATTTGCTCCAGCATCGGCAAGTAAGCTCGCAGAGGAACGGCGAAAGCAATGCCCCAAGAGTGTTGAATTTGGAAGTTGCAGAAATCTTGCTATATCAGCAGGGAATTTTCCGAACGTCTTAATTCCGATCGGATTTCTGGTACATTTACCTTTTACATATTTTAGGAAGATCCGCCGATGTCCGACATCTGCTGGACGAAGATCAGTATATTTTCGATAAAAATCCAAATAAAATTTTTCAATGATAGTGAAATTTCGTGGTATCTTGGTTTTGGTATCTGATATTTTAATAAATAATGAAGTCTTCATATCTTCTGCGTTGTCAAGAGTCAACTAATAAAGTTCCTCCTTGCGGCAAGCACCAAATACTCCTACCTAGGTACTCATCGTCCGGTGCGCACTTCAGATACTGTTCAATTTGGTTTATAGTAAAAACTTTTGATTTTTGGCCTGGTAACCCTCTCTTTGATGTTTCAAGTAGGCAACCAATTTAAAATGTTTGCTGATATCTATGTCGTTATTTACACTAGCATAGCTTTGGTCATTGAATAATGGAACCAAGGAGAATATTGCTTCCATCCCTTTGCCGATTCCTCAAAATAGGCCAGGAATATATTTTCGGAATACTTTTCAGGAATGCCTTTGTTTTCACACCATTTTATAAATTTATTATAAGCAATCTCAAATTGAATTCGTGATTTTCGGTTTTTGATGTGAAATGACCCCTTTTGTACATTTTGTGTTTAATCATCATCATCATCATCATCAATCAGCCAAGTTGTGTCCACTGTTGAACATAAGCCTCCCGTAGTCTAGTCCAGCGTCCTCGATCCTGTGCTGCACTCATCCAGTTTGGTTCAATTTTCCTGATATCATCGGTCCACCGTGTAGGTGGAAGCGCATCTTATCGTGGTCTCCACTCTAGGATCAGCTTTGTCCATCGTCTATCTTAGTGATGGGAAAAACGGCTATATTTTGTTAGCGCGTTATATGCTATATGCTATATTTATATAGCGTGCTATTTTTTAAGCTATGTTATAACGTTATTTTATTATAATCGTGTTTAATTTTTAGTAGAATAAAAAAAGCTTCTTATAGCGGAAAACGTGAACAAGTATCTAACTGTTTTCACTTTTTATTAAATTAATAATTGTTACATACAGCAATTTTATAATATATTTTTATGCTATTACTTTTATGTTTTTTTTTTAAATATCCAACCTAAAACCTAATGAATTAAAAAAAAACAAGGCCAAAACACATGTCTATTTTATCTGCATAAGTGAATAATATAAAATATTGTACATTTATTAAAATTTATTTGTATTCAAAAACATTATTTGATTGACTTTTCTTGTAGAAAGACGAGTCCTGCGGTCACTAATTATGTACCCGGATTTCGAAAACATTTGTTCACAAGGAACAGACGTTACCATTATATTGGAGTGTTGTAAAAATAATTTAAATAACTCTGGGTATAAACATTTATGCTCCCTCCACCACTTGAATGGGCAATCTATTCTTTTTATGAGGGGTTCGGCCAAATATTTTTTCAATTCCTCCGCAGCCTTTTCATTCGTTGTTTTAGCTGTAAAGTCCTTATTTGCTTCTTGGTCAAATTCGTTCCATAAACTGTAAGTGGGTATATCACTTTCATAATTTGTTTGCTTTGCTGTTGATGTAGATGGCATTGAATCTTGAGATGGTTCCTGTACCTGTACCAGACCGACTTCTGCATTTTTTTCAAATTGCATAACCATCTTGTTTAAAACTGAGTTTCTAATATCTGTTTTATTTTCTTCTTTTTTAATAGGTTTTAGCTTAAATCTAGGATCGAGCAAAGTACACAGAGCTATTTCCTTGTTTGATTCTAAGTCACCGAGCCTCTTAATCATGCCACCTTCCAGTTTTAGGACTAGATTTTTGACTGGAATACACAAGTCTGATAGTTGTGTGTAGTTATGACCAATATTAATAAGACTTGAAGTCAAGATGATCGCCTTACTGGCTACTAAGTAACTTTGAGCACTCATTTCCTTTGTTGCCTCATAAAAAGGTTTAAGCACTATACAAATTTGCTCGATGCACCTCCATTCTTCCATAGGAATGACTGGAAGATCTACATCTAAATTCGGTATAGTTGCTCTTAATGCTTCTTTGATGTCGAGGAATCTCTCCAGCATCAAATACGTCGAATTCCACCTTGTTGGTACTGATTTGATTACAGTTTTAGGTTGGGCTATATTCTGTTGATTCATTTGATACTTGAGTAAATTCTCTCGAGCGATAGAGCTTTTTCGAAAGTGAGTAACAGTTTTCTGTACTTTTATAATGGTACCGTTTATTTCATCAAGTTCAAGTGCATTTTGGACAACAAGATTTAGTTTATGTGCTAAGCATCCAAAATGTGCCCATCCATCTGAAGCAAGGTATCGAGCAGCACTTTGCATGTTAGCCGCATTGTCTGTGACAAAAAAATTTACTTTGTTATAGATGTTCCAATTTGTTAATGTGTTTTTAATGGCACGATAAACCCTGTCACCAGTATGACGACCTTCAAATTCATCACATTGAATCAATAATGTTTTTAAACTATCTTCCGCTATAAAATGTGCAGTTATGGCCATGTAACTTTCCATTGTACGAGAAGTCCAACCATCCATTGTTATACACACTGATTTAGCGTTAGCTGCGACATACGTTTTTAATTGTTCTAACCTGCTTTGATAAATTTTAATAATTTTCTATCAGGAATTTCATAATTTGGATTAAGTGCTTGACTGTACGCACGAAAACCTTCGTCCTCAACTATCGAAAATGGTCGGAAATCATAAACAATCATTTTCAAAAGGCATAAATCATTTTTTTTTTATCGTCTGATTTTATTTTTTTAGGCAAATAGGCAGTCATTTGAGTTGTTACCCTTTGGATTTTTCTAGATGGCTCTGTACCAACATTGTCGTTGTTTGGCTTTTTTATTGTAATGGCTCCAATGTTTTCACGGCGATTATTATTGGGAGATCTGGCATGAGAGTCCTGGCTCCCACATTCAATATTAATCCCATGGAAACCTTCATTTTCATTTACAGTCGATGCAGGGGCTGGTAAGGTACTTACCGATCCTTGTGACGAGGTTTCTTCGAGAGTTTTTCCGAAATTTAAAAAGTTATTATACGCAGAAATGTGTTTTTGTTTTAGATGGGTTTTAAGATTTGTAATTGTCGTTTTGTAAGATAGCCCTCGACGACAATGATTACAAGTGGCAGTTTTACTTCCGTCACTAGACTTTTCAAAGAAGTTCCAGATTGGTACATCACTACTAATTCGAGGCATTTTAGCATAAAATGTTTTTAAATTCACTCACTAACACTATGGTTTTTTTTTCAATGTACATTTAAAGATAATTTAGTTAATAATTGGAGAGTGGAAAATTTAAAGAGGGCAAATAAAAATAACAAAATAGAATAATTATTTTACTTTTAATATTGTCCAATAAATTTATCTAAGTATTCTTAGTTATGGCAAAAAAAATGTTATAAAAAGCTATAACTAGAATACTTACCCAAATGTACAATGTACTGGACATATAAAAGTAAAGTAAAATATGAATAAGAAAAGATTGGAATATACCCCCTTTGGTATTTCTACTTCCACTTTGCAATTATTATAAAATAATGTCACAAAAAATAACTAAAAACGAATATGAATGCAAATCAAAAGTCATAGGAAACGTAACGTAACAAATAGCATACAAAATCGCGCCGAACTAGTAATTTAGCGTTTAATCCCAACTGGTAACCAACGCATAATGCAATACCTGCGGGGCGAATGGCTGGCGAGGCGACAGCGGATTCAATAGGATTGGTCAAGGTCGAACGCTCAATCGACTCGATTAAGCTATACGCACGTCGTACACACACGGCGAAATAACCCGTTATAACGCACAACACGCTATATATCACTTCGCTGGTCCCTGAAGAGCGATTTCGAATAACGTTATAATATAGCTTGAAAGGAAAATTTATATAGCTCACGTTATTCGTTATAAAAAAATAGCGCGCTAATTTTAAAGCTATAAGTTATATTGCCCATCACTAGTCTATCTGTTGTTCTTGCCACATGTACCAGCCACTTTAACCTTGTTATGCGTTCTATCAGTCACTCCAGACAGATGGCGAAGTCTGGTATTAGAACTCTATCTCTCAGGGATATTCTCAGCATTGACATTTCCATGGCTCTCTGTGCGACACGAGTTCTGTTTACAATCCTCTCTATTATTGTTAATGTTTCTGCTGCGTAAGTTAGCACAGGAAGAACACACTGGTTGAAGACCTTTCTCCTTACACAGGTTGGGATGTTTGATTTTAGGATGTTGCCTAGTCTTCCAAAATCTGCCCAACCAAGGCCGATTCTTCTTTTTAGTTCCCGGGTTTGGTTATCTCTACCTATGAGAATTTCGTGCCATAGATACTTGTATGAGCCTACTTGTTCTACATGATTTTTACCCAGTGATATTCGTTCACTTATCACCAAGTTGGTCATAAATTGAGTTTTGTTAAAGTTAATCTTTAAGCCAATTGTTTTTGAAGCATCATCGAGTCTGTTGAGCATTTCCCTTGCTTCGTGCGTTGTTTTTAAAATTCGTTCGAAAATATGAAATTTAAATGTTTTTTTTTTTCGAAAAAAAAGATACTCTTTGTTCATCTCAATAAGATGAACTGATTTCGAGTAAATTCGTTTTCAGTGTTGAGGTGCATGAAAGCGCATTCGATGTTCATTTTTGCACTGGACCTATGACGCCTCTAATTGATATTTGAAGCTTTCAGATGCAAAATTCTCTTCAGCGCCGCGCCCAACGCCCACAAAAGTCACCAAATTTTTGAATTCTAACTTACATGTTATCGGCAATATTAGAAAAAAAATATCATTAGGTTCCTCACTTTGGAGTGTCTTAATAACCTTAGGATGTATTTTCGACGAAAGATAAATATTTCCTGTTTCTTTGCTCGCTGATAAAATTGTTGATAATTCTTTGACTTTTGTACAGACTTATATCTCCTATTTTGACACCCACTTACCCCCTTTATTTTTTAGAAATAAGAAAAAACATTAAATATATAAGTTTTAGGGGGTTTCTCAAATCGCCAAAATCAATCATTAAATAAAACAAAAAATAATCATTACACAACTGTCGAAAAACATCAACTTGTGTGTTAACTAGATGGTCAGTAGTGCGAACACCAAATTTCTTGTAAAGCGACGTAAAAACGCAGCTTTAGAAATCGGTAATTAGAGTAGCTAATTTTTAGTGCATTTTATTCCAGAAATAATGAAGCATTCGACAGGATCATATACATAAGCAGCAGATATCTAAGTTATGAGCCATTTAAAGTCGTACTAGCAAACTTATTGTTTCGAAATGAATAAAGTTTATTTATCAAGTAACAAAACGAATGGCGCTCTGCAAGTTTCTATGTGTTTATCTTCGTTACTGAAAACGAATTCTGCTTATATTTTGTTCTATACTTCCTTAAGGGGAATTAATTAAATTTTCTTTTCTGGCATAATCCGTAATAGGTTAAAATTGTATCTTGTAGCCCTGTCTGGTGAGAAACACGCACTAGTCTCGTCAATACTGTTTCGGACATCTCAGATATAACCGAGAAATACGAAAAAGCTTTAAGCACGTGAAAGCAAATGGAACATAATAAGGTTCCGACCAGAAACATACGCAAACATTATTTCTTCTTACGTTAAAAAATAGGTGTCTTGTTTAGACTTTGGAAGATATTTAATTTTTCATCTATTGATTCGAAAATAGTTACTTAACTAGGTAGCAAACCAGTAAATCGACTGCCTAGGCTGATAGCTCACAGCCGAGCACCGTGGTTGGTTACTATGAACATTTATAGGTTATTAATCCCGTATTATTATTAAAACTAACTACTTATTTTTCATTATTATGAAAGGTCGTAAAAACTATATAAAAACTATGTATGTAACTAATATTTTATGGCTAGTAAGGCACTCGCATTTGAATATGGCTATCATTAAATCCTCATTGCATAATACACTAAAATAACGCATGCCCAATATTTGGTTAAAAGGACTTAGGGAGGAGTAAATAAACAAATATAGAGCATTTATAATACTATATTTAATAAAATCGTTTAAATTCATCATCGTTCAACTTAGCGGTTCATATTTTATCACCGTGTCCAACAGCAAAAAAAAAGATTTATTTTTGCATATAATCGTTAATCGAGACATATAACTTAAGGTTACTGTGACCCTTCAACCTACAGCTGAAGATTGATTTTTCCCAATATTTCCGAAAATAAATGAATAGATTTGGTGTTTTTTATAAACTCTGGATGCTGAAACTAGTGATTTTTTAAGCACTAAAACGGGGCCACCGTAAAAATGAACCTTTTCGCACATTTTGTTGTTGATATGCTATTGAAAATATGAAATTTCAATGATTTTCTAGCCCAAAGCTTGATAAGCTTTGCCACGAATTTTTTTAATATATCTTACATGTTATCAGAAATATTAGAAAAAATCATCTTCAGATGCTTTACTTTGGAGAGTCTTTATAACCTTAGGATGTATTTTTGACTATTGATAAATATTTCATGTGTTTTTGCTTTAGAACTCGCTGGTAAAATATGAGCCATTAATTTCTCGACACCTTGTATAGAGCATAAAAGGAAGTGCTATGTGTTCCTTCCATAACAACACCAATAACTAGTTATGGAATAACTTTTTTCAAAACGTTTATTGATGCTTCTTTGACTGCTGTACAGGGTGTCCGGTTATAAGTGTAACCCCCCTTTAACTTTTTTATTTGCCCTCGTACAAAAAAATGTTAAACACAAAAGTTGTAAGGATTTTCATACAGTTTTCTGCGGTGTTACTAGAAAAACAATTGAACATCGAAATTCTATTGTACAGATTAAATTAATGTTTTTTAAATGGGATATAGATATAGATAATAGCTCACCAAATAAAGGATTTAGGAGAGGGGTTCAGTAATAATCAGATACCCGACATTCTTGCAATTTACGTGGTAACTATTATAGCTAGACCCAACAAAAACTTATATTACTGAACTCGCCTTAAAGAGCTCTACCGATATCCGGAAGAATATACAGGGTGTCCCATTTAAAAAAACATTAATTTAATTTGCACACTAGAATTTCGATGTTCAATTATTTTTCTAGTAACACCTCAGAAAACTATATGAAGATCGTTACAACTTCTGTACCTAACATTTCTTTATACGAGGGTAAATGAAAAAGTTAAAGTGGGGTTACATTTATAACCGGACATATTATTAGAAATAAGAAAAACTTTAAGTACAAAATTTTTCCAATCTTTCTCAAGCCACCAGAATCCATCATGAAATTTAACAAATAATCATTATACGTCTGTCAGAAAAACACCATCTTGTAATGAATAGGTGTTCATATTCCCATTTTAAAGATGACATGTCTGTTTTCTAAATAATAGAAAATGGACATGCCATCTTTAAAATGGGAATATGAGCACCTATTCACTACAAGTTGGTGTTTTTGTGACAGATGTACAATGATTATTTGTTTAATTACATGATGGATTCTGGTGGCTTGAGAAAAATTGGAAAACTTTTGTATTTAAAGATTTTTTTATTTCTAAAAATAATATTCTATACAAAGGGTGACGGAGACAAAGA
>MU186445.1:10092-30564 GCA_016904865.1 Pissodes strobi
ATATATTCCGGCAATTTATCAGTAACAATAATGAAAAAAAATAATTACCCAAAAATTAATCCAAATCAAAATCGATATAAAGCAAGTACTCAAGTTAACCGAAAACTAAAGCCAATGAGAACTAAATCAAAAATCAATCAAAAATTACTGTTCCGTTGGATGTTCGCTTAAGTTCTAATTAAATAAAACAGGTGAATAAACAAACAAGGATTTGTTTTATTACCCAACAATAAAATATCACAGCTAGCCAGGAAAAGAAAGATTAAAGAACAAGAAAATTTCAGCAGATCAATCTTATGGTAACACTATATTTTTAAGGTAAAAATCTAGGCTTTACTCGGTGAAATAATTCATACGCTTACTCTAAACATATTTCGAAATATTTAATTAAATTGATGACGATCGCTTAAAGCATTAATAAAAAGAACGTCAGTAAAATATGTGGAAAGCCAGATACTGCGAACAACTTTCTTGTTATAGGTAAGTTCAATTAGGTCGAATAATCACTTAATTAAAGACTAATTCACGGGTATCGAATCATGACCCGTGACATATCCGTATAACTAACTAACTATGGTTATTCAGTTCAATCTAGTTATGTTGATAACTGCCGCAAAAACAATATATAAATAAACTAGTTAGACCTGGCGTTATTATAGCCACCAATTCATTACAGACCTTAACATATGGCAATTTACTCCATGGTCAAGTTAACGGTAGGACACAGATAATAAATAATCTGTTCGAGTAACGAAAATATCAAAGACCGCAATAAAAAAACAATTTAAAACAACGCAAAGTCTACTAGTAGTTATCTGATCTACGGTTATCCAACGTAAGCCAGAAATCTGAGAATAATAATAAAACTAGTCAATTATAAGTTCAAGAAAAGAGAAACATTCGATCTAGTATCTGATTTATTCTAGATCAACGGATCTATCTGAATTTCAGAATTTGATTAAATAAAAGCAAGCATTTTATGCTCGTCAAAATTGCCCAAAACATTTCATTTAAAAGAAAATTTTCAGAATTTAATTAAATAAAATCAAGTATTTTAGGCTTGACAAGATTGCCCAAAAATTCAAAGTTCATTCAAAAGAAACCTGAATGACTAAATGTTGCCTTAATTAAGAAGAAAGAGGTTAAAAAGGTATTCTGTTCGTAAACAAAGCCAGAAAAAAAATAATAGTTAGAGATTGTAGTTAATTACACAAATTTGCCGCAACATAGATAGATGAAAAAAGAAAATAAAATGGAAATTGCTCACTTGGTCGATGAGTAACTCCTCAGGCAGCTTCCAGAAAGAACTGCTCTCGGTAGGAAGTAGACTTCCTTGACAGGCGAAGGACTGCAAGGCTCTATGCAGGTGGTACGCTAGACAGGCGAAGTCACCAAGGAACACTCTGTCGCTAACGATGCCCGTAGATAACAATGAACAACTCGACGATAGCAACAGACCTCACAGTAAAAGTAAACCCAACGGTAGTAGTAACCCCAACGGTAGTCACTGACCCAACAGTAGTCCCCTGTGAAAGAACACATATTCAAGGTACTACACGTAACTCTTAATGGACGAGCATTATAGCTCGGTGATTCAAAATCAACCATCAAGAAAAAAAGAGAAATCAGAATTTAAAAAAAAAACAATAATTTACCTGTGTAGGGGTAGCCAGTTGTTTAACGCTAGACGGCCTTCAGTTGGGCAAGTGGGCTTCTGTAAGAGATTAGAAAGGGAATTAAAAATCCCACGTGCGTCACAAAATGATGGCATTCACAGAGAGACAAAAAAATGCACGAAAACTCAACTCACCTTGCAAAGCAGCACTCAAATCCCACAAAAGGCAGTTTCAGACACCAACACTTACGAAAAGATAAGGTACAACTAAAGACTGAAACTGTTAAAATGACCAGGTCAGAAAAATCCTATTAACAGATGAAAATCAAAATTGACTCCGACCGGCGTCTAAAATGACTGCTTGACTGGGTTCATCCTAAGAGAGTGACCCAAGCGACCGAAAACCGAAGAGTAGCACCCGAAGATTCTTACCTCGGAAGAAACTCGCTCAACCAATGAACTTCCAGCATGGTTGATCACATGTTCCCCTCAATAATTTATCCAAGGGAATTAAACGATAAAAACCTGGGATTTCGATGCACAGGCATCCTCACAAAAAACTACCCAGAGTAGCCAAAAGGGCATTGTCATTAAGCCACTTCAATTAATAGAATTCTCAATTATTCATAGACAATTTATATAAATGCGTGCGACGCTCAATCCCATCAACCAAACCCAAAACAGTATGCGATGGACCCAGAAACAAAGCCTTCTACCATCGACTCAATCTTCACGCGCTAAATTCAATTTGTTCAAAATCGCATCATTTCGCAGCGCGGATCTATTTAAATTTCTCGATTAAGAGGACGACGAAGCAAAGTCGGCCGGCATATCTACGAGGGTCTTCCCGTTATTACTTACGAATGCGTTCGGGACCAGGTGAAGGGTGACAAATTCCAGGGTGATTTATGCATCGATACACGTCGGACAAAACGTCATGTGACATCCTTTTCATCGATTGTGTGGTATGGTTTTTTTATAACGAGTGAATTATTGTGTTTTTTATGACGAGTTAAATTATAGTGTTTTATTATCTTTTGTCTTGTCTGTCATTTGTGTCTCCCGATGAGTTTTGTGCTTGGGCGATCTATACATGCCAATAGCATTTTAATATTTTATTATAGTACTCTGTTCTAACTGACTCTTTGTGCTATGCAAGGTGTTTTTTCCAATCTGCTTATCATTGGTGTTTATTGTAAGTTTGTGTAGAGAAAAATAAGGTTTTACATTGTTAAATTTAACTTATATATGCCAGACCTTTACTGTTGTTGTATATGAATCACGTTATAGCACACTTTTGGTTATATAGAATGTTTTGTTTTCCATTTCAAAAACATTTGGGTTATTTTGAAATAAATTAGCATTGTTTTCGTTTTCTCTCATATTTGAATTTCATTTTATGGTGTCAATCTACTCTACTTTGTTTAAGTTACTTTATGTTAGTTTGGGTTATAACTGAGGTAAAACAAATGTCCTATGTTAAAAATAACGTAAATATTATTAAAAGTTTGAACTAAGATACAGATGCTTGTAAGTTCACAATCTTATGAGAAATATCAATAAATTGGTAAAGAAAAGGTCCAAATCACATTTCAGTTGCATATCTGATATTAAAAATGTCTTTGTGATTTTTTATACGCTGTTCTATCGGCCAAGTTTGTTTCACAGTACATTGCTTTTGAATTGAGTTGAATATCGCATGCATAACTCCATATTGTAGTTTCTCATAGCAAAGATTCCACTGATCCTAAATTTCACAGGTTTTAAATATGTTTGCCTTCCCATAAGATAACAAGACTCCTGTATATCTAAGAATATCTGCTGAAATTTATTACTAGAACACTAGAGTATTTCGGTTTGTATTTGTATTTTAAGTTCCTATTGCAAACCTCACATTTTTTTCAACACCTAAAACAAAGTAGATTGCATAAAAGAAAATATTCATATTGGAGACCAAATATTGTCTTACCAGAGTGAAAGAAAGACGCATATTTATCGGTTTGTTTCTTTAAATTGAATCTATGAATCACGAGCATGACATGTTTTAGCATCCCATCTAACCTCACTTTTGAGCCGTCTGTTTTACCGATACTAAATGCATCATGCGTGAATCGTAAGTTATGGCTCCTCCCAAGACTTGTGAATCAATTTAGGACATGCTTCAAAACTGATATGCCGTCACGAGTGGGCACCAATGCACAGCTGTTATTTCCCATAAGAAACGCATTGCCATAAGGCGCAACGCTAACTTTTGAGCGTGAACTGATCTATAGTACTTTTATTGGGCCAAGTGCCCTGCCTGATGCTTTTATTGGATGCCGTAATCTACAATAATGTAGCACGATGGTTCGACACTTCTCGAAGCCTTGGCCACCTTGGTACCTGCCTGCATACTAACAGATCAATATAATATACTTACCACATTTTTAATTATTTCGAATTGTCTATTAAGTTCTGCATATTTTTCATATAATATATCATTCATCAAAATTTAACGATTTTCGAAATAAAGTTTTAAATTTACCAAAAATATATCAATTTTTTATTTACTTATAATGACATTGCTCTCAACTTTGTATAATATAAACAACGACGATGCACAAAATAAATGGGTATTATGTGGGTAGATACTCACTGTTTCATATATTTTCTTTTAATTACGACACAAAAGATAAGGCACTCCATCGAATATTTATTATCTAAATCTTGGCATCTTGTCGTAGTGAAAGAAAAGATAAACTTTTCGGATTACGCCTCCTGCTGTTTTATTTTATGCTCGTAGCGTAATCGAGTCCGGACAGGAAAAATCGACAAGTTCTAACTTCTTTTTATACTCAAACTTTTTCGATTTATACAGTCTTGTATATTAAAATTTAATTTAAAAAAATATAGGTTATTATACCAATGAGACTAAACATCGATAAGATTTTTGATCATATTCTGTGTTCTGGCCACACCTATATATTCAAAAAGTTATAAGTTTGATTATTTTATGATTTAGTTACGTGTTCTTATGTCATTCTTTCATAATTTCCACCCTTAAGCAATATATCGGGTTACATATATTCGCGATAACAGTTGTTGGACGTATTTTACTTGAAATCTCAAAATACGCGTGCGTGCACGGAACGACGCGAGTCGACTTTAAAAAACACACTTTTTTTATTTAAAATGATGCTTTTACTTATATGTTACCTCGTATACAACAAAATTTATAAAGTAGGAGAGAGAATAGAAAACAACTATGAAGTTAACAGCAATACAGTGACTAAAGAAGGACCTCAAATCGGCACTTGGGTTATATTTATAACATTTCCTTATCTGCTAATAAATGCAAGGTATACAAATAATATATAGCGAAATAAATATGCAGAGTATATAACTGCTCCATCCCTAGAAGGGAATATAAACTTCAAAAGTTTCTATGACGTATATAATAATTTAATTTTTATTCTCAGAATTGTTTTTGTGTTTAATTGGGAATAAATAGGCCATAAATACTTCCATAATAAAAATAATATTAAAGCACTTAAAATAATGTATAGTAAAACTGTCCAAAAACTAGTTTTATCATAATATATTGGCTCATTTAATAATTTTAAGTTAATTTCTTTTTGTAGTTGGTCAAATTTGTTAAAGTTTACATTAATTGGATTGAGCAGTTTTACTTTTTCATGAAGCGTTTTATGTGTAAAATTAAAAGCAATATTTGGTAAAGGAATATTTTGGAAAATACGTTTAGCATTTCTATATGCCTTTATAACGATATCTTCTAATTTTAGGCTACATGGGAAGCTTAGCTAGTAAATATTTACACATATTTCAGTCACTCTAATGTCATTATTTGTCACTAACACCCACTTATTTTTGTCAATATTACGCAGTTGCGTGTCACCTATTTCTACAGCTATAGGATTACAATTTGAAATATTGCGTTCGTATCTTAAAAGCTGTAGTTCACAAGGTGTAGACTTATAATAGTTTTCAGAATGTATGTGTACATAAATATTTTTACCTTGTAATTGATTGCCTTTGGCTCCACAAATGATTACGCTTGTTTTGAATTGGTATAGAGCCTCTTCGGCTCTGGCTCCAGGATGTAAACAGCACAAGTGCTAGTTTAGTGACCCTAATGAATTAGCTAGATATTCTCGACGTTTCGATAAGCAAGTCTGCTATAGTTTTCAAGAATAAAAGAAACTAAAAATGAAAATGGTTAACAAAAACAATAAAACAGTAAAAACACGGCACATATAACAACCAGCAATATCACATCTTCCTTTTTCGCATCTGCGCAAGTCCGCGCGCAAGATATTCCTTGGTAGGAAATCCGTCAAACTGCCGCCAGCGGCGTCGTGTTTTTACGGCTGGTTTATTTTATTGCTATTGGAATTAAATCGAAACCATAGGCGTGTATTTGTTAAACAATTGACGTTGTTTATGACATTGTGTAATGCAAAAAGCCATGGTGTTTAAGCAATAAGGACTTGTACAAACCAGAGATATTCTTCCAAGAAGAATTTCTTTAGATTTCCCGCTCATACAACAAGGTATACATATATTTCATAACCCATTGATATTGGAAATTTTATAATACGACTCTGTTAAAGGAAAATCATACTTATAAATAGATCAAATCCAGCCCTGACTTTTCCTACCCAACTGACATTAGCAAGGTCAAATTTAATTTTTCGCCTGACAGGTCGAGTAATATTGCTGGTTGTTATATGTGCCGTGGTAAAAAGCTCTTGCAGATTGTCAAGCTTTGAACTGACTTTGACAAGATGACAATTATAATGCCATATTACTGATTACTGGTCTTTAGTGTGATATTGAGGTGTTATTTGGTAAATTAATTTGTTTTTGAGGTTTAATATATCTATAATTTGGTGTTATTCGCTTAGGAAGAATTTAATGATTTTTGTTGAAAGGATTAGTTAATTTTTAAGTGTTCCTTATCAACTTCAGTGTTTAGCAAAGGTAACCAAGTGCTATTAAAACTAACAGAAGTTGAAGCAACTCATTCATCTTTATTTAATAAAATTAAAGCACTTTCTTTAATTTTACGTTTTTTAGATGAAGGCTCCTTTGCTAAAATACTAGAAGCGTACCATTGTATTCTGTGAGTGTTATCAAATGCATGTTGACAAATATGTGATTTGTGGAATTGTGCATTTCTAATATAAGTTTGGTGTTCTTTTATACGTTTTGATAATGGTCTACAGGTTTCACCTATATAAAATTTATTACATTCACATGGTGTTAATATGATTAAGAAAATCGTTAAGAAAATGTTCGTTATATGGATAAATTGAAAAAAGTAATATTTTTATGGAAAATTTTGAAATAAATTTTATTGAAAATTATCGGAAGTAATTGCACAAGTGCATCAAAATTACCCCTAATTTTGCATGACAGCGTGTTGTCTAAAAACTGCATGAGTTCATTTTCATATTTTGGAGAAAGGTGGAGGGCTCTTTTTCCAAAATATGAAAATGACCGAATGCAGTTTTTCTAAGACAACACGCTCGAATGCAAAATTATCTGATATTTTGATGCACGAGTGTAATTCGGGGGAATATTTCCCGAATAAGGACATAAGTTTAAAAAAAAAAACATTTTTATTCTTTTTTTAATACAAAAACGTACATATAACTGTACACAAAGTACAGAGACGCAAAAATACGATTTTTTAAATCCCAAACGAGACATTTTTAATAATATATATTCACTTGACTTTGACGTTATTTATAAATTGTCGCTGTCATCGTAAGTTTACCAAAATGGGCGAATTTCGTAATTTCATGTATTCTTCCAATTACCAGGTCGTTTTCCTTGTTGAAAGAAGGCTAACACCTGATTTTAACATTAAAATTAAGCACTATAACGTCGAGAGATTTGATAGGCCCGATCGAGCCGGAGGAGGCGTGGCCTGCTTCGTGCATAGGTCGCTCCGCTATAAAAGAACTCGAAATCTTAGATCTTTAATAGAACATGTTTGTATCGAGACCGAGAGCGGCCTACGTATTTGCGGCTGTTACGCGCCTCCGGCTCTCCGCCTCACGAAAGCTGATTTCTTCGCATTACTCCCACAGAACAAGGTATCCCTGCTTATTGGCGACTTCAATGCCTCACATGCTGAATGGGGTGGCGTTACCAATAGCAGGGGTAGGTTGCTCAAGAGGGTGATCGACAACGACCTGGAAATGTCCTATCACAGAACGCCAAATCCCACCTTTCTACGTTACGATTCGTACCTGGACATCGCTATAACCCGGGGTGCAATAAGAACAACTCAACTGCAGGAGCTCAACGACCTAAGCTCGGATCACCTTCCAGTCAGGATTGGCCTGTATCACAGGGTCCCCCCGTCAAACGACACCGTCGTTACATACAGGAATGTTGACTGGAGGGTGTTCCGCGATAGGTTAAATCAGTTAACTGTTGTTCCCGGGCAAATAGATACCGTCCAGGAGCTAGAAAACGAGGTTAAAACTCTAACAGCAAATATCCAGCGCATCCGTGATGCTACGTGTCCCAGGGTTGCCATACAATCCTGGATAGAAACCCTTCCCGAAAATATCCTTAATCTCATCTCCTATAGAAACCGTTTTCGGCGAAGATGGCAGAGAAACAGGACTAGAGAGGGATCCGCTCGTATCGGTGCGCTAACGGAGGAAATCAAGGTAAAAATACGGGAACACAGGAACCAAACCTGGTTGAACTATATCAATAGTGTAGGCAGGAAAGACGGCTCGCTATGGAAACTCGCCAAACGAGTCCGTGGAGGTTACGCATCCCTGAAATAAGGCATCGGGGCCTAGACATCATCGATGATCTAGGGAAAGCAGAAGCCTTCGCGGACTATCTGGAGAGTGTATATAGCGAGACACCCGACACCCTGCCCAAACAACAACATTGCACTAATACTATCTTAACTTTCCGACCCCTTAAATACCCAATTCCTCCGTTAGTACTCGATAAATTGAGAATCAGCCCTGCGGAAATCCGCAAAGCTCTCTGCCGTCTTCCAAGAAACAAAGCACCCGGCCCGGATAATATTCCGAATATAGTCCTCAAAAATCTACCCCGGAAAACATTAGTCCAATATATGCATGTAATTAACGCGATCATCCGGTTGCAACATTTCCCTGAACCATGGAAGGTAGCGTGCATAGTACTCTTTCCCAAACCAGATAAAGATCCAACCCTGCCATCATCATACAGACCGATTTCTTTGCTTAACACCCTCGGCAAGGTGACCGAGAGGCTCATTTTGCCGAGGCTGAGCAAAGTCGTCGAAAGCCTAGAAATTCTACCACCAGAACAATTCGGCTTTCGGGGCCAGCATGGCACTGTCATGCTGGCCGCGAAAATAGCCACCGATACTTATAAGGGCTTCAATGAAAAGAAATCAACCGCACTACTATTGCTTGACATCGAAAAAGCGTTCGACAAGGTATGGTATGAAGGGCTCCTGTACAAACTGCTTGCAAAATACAGTATACCTCTATACTGGACTGCCCTCATAGAATCATACCTTGCCGGACGCTCTTTCACCACTCGCATAGGTAAACAGATCTCAGCTAGTAGAAGACTACGAGCTGGGGTCCCGCAGGGTACCGTACTATCGCCGCTACTCTTCAATCTTTATATTGCAGATATCCCGTCTCATCCCGATACCCATATCGCCTTATTTGCCGACGATACGGCAATCTTCCCTAGCTGAAGTGGCAAAATCAAACGTCTCTGAGCACTTAAACGCTTTAATCTCCTACTATAAACAGTGGAAAATCACACTGAACATGTCTAAAACTGAGCTTATACTAATGTCCAGAAAGCTCAAGGACATAGGTATAGCACCTTTAATAGTAGGCGATACCACTATAATTCCCAAACAAAAAGTGAAATACCTCGGTATAATATTCGATAGCAAGTTGAATTTTAGCCAGCATATGCTTGCCATACAATCAAAAAATGCAGCGATAAAAAAGGGTCTAGGCTTGTTGATCGGGACCAGATCCTGTCTGAGCCCGCGCAACAAGCTTATCCTTTATAGAACAATAATCCGGCCTGCACTTATGTATGGCCTGTATGGTGCTCCGCGGCCAGGGGGTACAAAAAGAAAATTCAGGTTATCCAAAATCACTACCTGAGGGCGGCGTTCTCTCTCACTTTGTACGATCGAGTAAGGGTCGAAGACCTGCACGCGTCGGCACAAATCGAATACGTCGAGGAATACATCGATGGCCTCACGTGTAGGTTTTTCGAAAACCAGGTGAGAGGGTCGTCGCTCACGGCAAATATCGCCAACGTGCGATATAGCCCGGAGCACCCCATAAGGCACGGCACTATCTATCGAGAAACCACATTATTTTACAAGCAGCTAAGACCCCCATAAACCCTACTCCCCTCAGGAACAACGAATAAAACACCCAGCACCGTGAAACCTTCTTTTAATCCTTAGAAAACCAACTTTCTAAAATGTTCAATAACACACAGATATCAGGAGAGCAGGAGCAACCACGCGCCTTGGCGGTATAAGCGACCTGCCTCCTTATTGGCCAGCTCACCGTGATTGGTCACGGGGGTGGGGCTTGTCAAGGGACAAGCTTCTACTATAAATATGTAACTCCCACTTATATAGCTCACTTGATTCCATGCCACGGAAACATCCATGACTCCGCAACCGGACCGCGGAAATTCGACTCATTCACTTCAGATCATTGCAATCGGATCAGACACAAAGTCTTTACCTTTTACTAGAAGTACCTTGCTAGTACTCTATGTTGTATATAGTTAATGTAAATAATATAAATATTCTGACGCCCTGCTCCATAGGGAGCACTTGAAACAGGGTTTTTTAGTATAGTTTTCCCTGTATAAATTATCTGAACTAACAAATATCGCACAAGTAGCACGCAACAAGAGCTCATAGCAATTTCACGTCATAGCGTCCTTGAAGGGGTAACCCAAGGAAGGAACATATATACACAAGGCAGTACCACACTCCTGGTTTTAGCTAGTAGGATTACAACATCCCCTAAGGGTGCCACCATCCGCTGGCCGAACGTTGAAGCAAACAATGACAGGCAAAACAGCGTGATGTAACTATAAGCATACTATTAGAATTAGGAATATAAATCCAACATAATCAATTATGAATAAATATTATAATGTAATGTAAGTTTACCATGGAATTACCATAGATACGTACGATGCAATTATCGCCGTGCTCTTTCGGTTTCTACAGTGCAATTATCGCTGTAATTTTCCGAGAATTGCACTCCTCTAATGGGATTTTTTATACATGAGGGAAATATTCAATATAAACCTTTAATTTGGTGGCGTTATATAGATGACATTTTTTCAATTTATCCATATAACGAACATTTTCTTAACGATTTTCTAAATCATATTAACACCAAAGAACCCACAATCAAATTCACTATAGAAAGAGAAATTAATGAACAACTTTCATTTCTTGACATTCTTATAAAAACAGACGAATAGTTTCGAAACAAAAATATACAGAAATCTTACACATACAAACAGATATTTAAATTTTAATTCAAATCACCCAATAATGGTCAAAAAGGGGGTCGTAAAAAGTCTATATGATCGAATGAAAATAATTTGTAATAATCAAAATTTCAACACAGAAAAATAATTTTTGAGTAAGGTTTTGATTAATAATAACTATCCTATTGATTTCATTCAAAAATGCTTTATAGAATTTGAACAACAAAAAATATCAGACAAAATCAAAATAGACCTATTACGAACCTCTTTATTCCTTATATTCCTGGTTTATCAGACAAAATAAGACGAATAGGTAATAAATTTAACATTCGTACCATTTTCAAAACAGAAAACACCCTTAGATCTAAACTAACAAAAACAAAACCACTTAATGAAAATGAAACTACTTAAAATGTTATCTATAAAATACCTTGTGAATGTAATAAATTTTATATAGGTGAGACCTGTAGACCATTATCAAAACGTATAAAACAACACCAAACTTATATTAGAAATGCACAATTCCACAAATCACATATTTGTCAACATGCATTTGATAACAATCACAGAATACAATGGAACGCTTCTAGTATTTTAGCAAAGGAGCCTTCATCTAAAAAACGTAAAATTAAAGAAAGTGCTTTAATTTTATTAAATAAAGATGAATCTGTTGCTTCAACTTCTGTTAGTTTTAATAGCACTTGGTTACCTTTGCTAAAAACTGAAGTTGATAAGGGACACTTAAAAATTAACTAATCCTTTCAACAAAAATCATTAAATTCTTCCTAAGCGAATAACACCAAATTATAGATATATAAAACCCAGGGGCGGCTTCTCAATAAGTGCGCCCGTGCGCGCGCACTGCCTGCGAAAGTAAACGGAAAAATAAAAACTTTCCTACATACAATTTAACATAAACTAACTATAATTTGCGAATTTACATATTTTTGAATTTCCACTGGCCGCAGAATATATTATTTATAAGAGCGAAATCGAGGCACGACGCGACGCGACGGCGACGATCAAAACGCAGAGCGTCCAACGGCGGCCTCCGTCCGCACAACTAGTCTAAATCTGCCGTGCGCTAGTGTTCGGCGCTCTTGTTAAATGCATTTTAGTCACGCGAAACGGTCGGGAATGTTCGTAAAATCACGAGAAGTCAAGGCTTATCCGTGCGCTATTTAGATCCGCACTTTGAAGCTTAATTTAGTGATAATTTGCAATTCTGAAAGAAAATAATATATAATTTTGTATTTGTATAATGAACTGTGACATTTGTTTGAATTTTTCTAATCATTTATGATTTTTAATTTTAAGTAAGTACATATGGTAGGCATATCTTGAATTCACTTATTATTGTTTGTATTACACTCTGACTATTAATTTAAACTTGTGGCCTATCATGGTTTTTTCCGTTCGCACTGCTCTTATGTTATACATGTCTGGGGCCATAGTAGGCAGGCGGGCAGGATATTTGCGCTCCAGAGGAGGGCTGTCAAAGTTGTTGCGTACTTTACTATAGGGCGGATGTTAGACAGGCTTTTGTGGGACTTAATATCTTAATATCATGTAAAAAGAAACATTAACAATTACAATTTATTTTTAGAACACCATTATCATAGTACAAGAAATAAAAATAATATTAACTTATTTTTTTAAGATTGAATAAATGGTGCATCAGCACCAATTGCTATGGTCCAATTTTTTTTAATAAACTCTGGTGTTGGGAATTTGGAAGAAAAAACAATTATTATTGTTGTGAAAAAGATATTTTTCTCCGATTGACAGCAAATATTAATTTTGCAGACACATATCAATCAGCAAAGTATTACTTTTCCTGTCCAGGCAGCAAAGTAAGTACTTTGCTGCCTAGGCAGCAAAGTGATTAGTCTCCATGGGAATAAAACGTTTGACATAAGTTGTCAAAATATAATTATTATGGACATATACATTTCCATAGCAACCAACCGTTCCAACAATTGCGATTTCTATCAAATGTTGTCTTAATTTATCACTACAGGAAATATAAAAAGATTGTGGGAATTGTAATAATTTGCAAATATACAATATACATATATCATTATAAACAATCGGAGAAAAAATTATATGTTCAACTCGGCAGCAAAGTAGATTGACTGCCTTAGCTGAATTCCTAGCCTCGTTACGCTCGGCTATGAACTATCAGCCGCGGCAGTCAATCTACTACTTTGCTGCCTAGTAAAACAAATAACTATTATTAACAAAAGCCTTCTATAACATACAAAAGTTTTTAAATACAAATGTTAATAATTTAAATGGGACATTAGAGTTGGTTTAGTTGGTTAGAATGAGGACAGTTTCCTACCAATGTAATATATTGTCATGCCGTTAGATTTAATCTTAGGTTTATTTATGTAAATTTTATTAAATATGTTGATCCATTATGTTCTGAACTTTATACCTTAACTTTTCTTATGTGACGAATGTAAAAATTGTAATTTAATGAACATGAATAAAGTCAGTACCAGTATAAACTGACTCTTTGTATTAGTGAATATATTTTTTGTGAAATATGTATGCAATTCGATCAACATGCCTTGTCTATTGTCTACTGTAGATTATTTCGATACTTTTTCGATCAACTTTTCGTTATAGGTTTTTGTCAACCAAAATTTTGGAAAGAAATTAATTTTGAGCATTTTTTAAAACTGCATTTTTCTTATATCAGCGACTTTGATGCTCTGTCCTTTTTGATGAGGTGGAGATTTTAAAAATTTTGTTATGTATTTGTGTGAATATTTATCTAAAACTATTTGTGAACAACATCTCAACAACTCATCCTTTTTAAAATTAATCATACGAATACATAATAGAATTAAAAGATCTTCACCACAACAGAATGGCTAAAATATAACAATAAAGCAATCAAAGAAACATTCTAACCTCCCGCGCTTTTGGCGGCCCATGCTAATCGCGCCATCTACTTTCATCTTTGGTGACACCAGACAGAGAGCATCGATCTTTCTTTCCTCGTCTATTACTTTGTACCTTCTTTTATCATTTAGTTCGTCTCTCCGCTTGTCTCTGGTATGGTGTCACAAGCTGATTTTTTCAGAAATGAAAGTACATGATAAGATAACCCTTATTCCGGAGGTAATACAAAATTAGACTCCACAAAAGGACAGTATCATCAAAAATCGAGATATTGGTATCAGCGTCTATAGAGGAAAAAATACTTATTTTTTGGTCCAATGCATAATAAGGTCTTTGTAGGAAGTATTTTTTGATAATTATTCAAAAAATAATAATTTGCATTAGCCCATATGACCGAAAAAAAATTTAAATGTAAATCGGTTTCAACCGTGCAAAAATTTAATTAAAAAATTGTTATTTTTAAGTATAACACTGAATTAACAAAAAGAGAAGGCCTAAATGAAAAAAAATCTTTATAAAAGTTTCGCTTATGTCTTGACAAGGTAATAGAGCGAATGCCATATTTTTTGCTTATAAACTAACAAAGGTATCTCAATAAACAATGAGAGACGTCATGGGTTTACGCCCTAATTAAATATGTCCAGCCTCTTCGCCTTTAAGCTACACACATTTATTATAGGTCCTGAAAAATTCAGCTTGTGTGGAAAAAGTGGGAGGTAAATCGTTTTTTAGAGCGAATATTACATACTACTATTATAAGTATTATTCTGTATTATACTCCAGTCGAGCCGTGAATTTATTTTTGTTTTGTTCAGTTCGTTGACGCTTGTTAATTAGCTGCATATAAACTCATGAGTTTAGTGTAGGTAATATTGTTTAGTGTTTTATATTTTTATTTATATACTATTATTCTACTGTCATGGCTAGTAGTTCGGGTTCTGACAATTGCTGTGGGGGCATAAATTCAGTTGGCAAAATTATTAAAAATAACTTTTCTTTATTGGATCTGAATAAAAAGATTGAAATAAAGTGGTTAGGGCGACCGATGCCGGTTTTAAAATTAGACCAAACATGTGCCAAGAAAAAGATGGTCAGTCTTTCACCAGACATTTTAACCCCCGAAATCTTGTGGCGAATGGAATTTCACTTTAAAGCTAGGAAACGGCAAAGTCGAAGGGCTAACCATCGACAAAAAGATGTACAATAACACTTTTTTGCCATCAAGCCGATATATTTTTTAACGTTTTCGAACTTCTCCTGATTTTTTTTGAACTTTATTGATTTGTAGTTACAGTAAACTGTTTTAATGGTTTACTCTTCTGGAATCGATAAGTACCTACTTATTCGTTTCTTTTAGTGCGCAACAATTACCATTCAAGAGGGCGCCGAATTCATTTTTTAAATGATTTTAACGAGTTTTGGGTAAAAAATGGGCGTGGCACCCCAAACCTTTCCGCCTTCGGCGGGTAAGCCTCCGACGCCTGCAGCGGCCATCCCCCTATGCGTACGAAAAAATCTACATAAATTGCCCACTACCTATTTAAAACCTCACGAGCCGCCACTGATAAAACCTCAAAAACAAATTAATTTACCAAATAACACCTCAATATTACACTAAAGACCAGTTAACCACTAATTAAATATGGCATTGCATTATAATTGTCATCTTGTCAAAGTCAGTTCAAAGCTCTGCAAAAGCAGAGCTTTTTACTGTTTTATTGTATTTGCTAACCATTTTCATTTTTAGCTTCTTTTATTCTTGAAAACAATAGCAGACTTGCTTATCGAAACGTCGAGAATATCTAGCTAATTCATTAGGGTCACTAAACTAGCACTTGTGTTGATTACATCCTGGAGCCAGAGCCGAAGAGGCTCTATACCAATTCAAATCAAGCGTAATCATTTGTGGAGCCAAAGGCAATCAATTACAAGGTAAAAATGAATCCTCCACAACAATATACAACATATCTACATAAATATTCATTATGAAAAACATGTATACAGGGTTGGTTAGAATATCCAAAATGTTTTTCATTTAATAATAAATACTCAAAATTGGGCATAATAATTTTATAATTATTACCATTCTTTGTTGGTAATGGAAATAATTGAAATAAGTCATAATTTTCTTTTTCCACCAGGGGAATCTCAATAACAAAAATAATCTCTTCATTTTTAACATAACTTTTTATGCCTAGGGTATTTTCTGTTTTTAGAATATTTTCAGTTATTGGTTCAAATGGTAATTTTTCGGAGGTTAATTGACTATTTACTAAATAAAGTTCGTTTAAAATATCTTTTGGTTTCGTTATAGAATTATGAAAAATGTTTAGTTTTGCAAAGCTTACTGACACTTTTTTTTTCTAGAATATCATAAATATTTTGGTAAAGTGTAAATATTTGCGTAAGGACCATTTGAATTCGGAAAAATTCGAAAAGATTAGTTTCTTCGATTTCAACTTTATTTATTATCTCAATTATTTTATTAACACGTACGTTTAGGGCAATTTGGTTATGGGAAATATTTTTAATAATATCTTGAAAAGAATTTATTGATTTACTCAATAATGTCATTTGTGCATCTAAAGCAGATTTTAGAATATGTTGATTTCTTTTTAAGATATTAATATTTTTGTCAATGCGTATTGCGTCATCTTGGTCTAAGTTACCTGTTATGGTTTTAATTATGCTTCTTAAAGCGTTTATCAAAGCACGTTTCGTACGTATTTTAATTGGAATAATTTGTTCGATTTGATTATTAATTTTTTTCTTTTAAATTGTCAATTATGACATAGGAATTTAAAAACTCTTTTTTATATTCTGTAAAATTATTCAAGGTTTCCTTGAGAAGATCGTATTTTGAATTAATATTTCGAGAATTCGTTAATTAGTTCTGTCATATCAAATATTTGTACAAAAGTCCAATAGCTAGTGACCTTTTGTGCATTTCCGATTTTGTAGGGTAATATTCCTGGGTTGTTATTTAAGTTGTGGTATTTAGGGGTGTCTCCTCTGACGAAGGACCATCTGTAACAAGAGGTCTTTTTAATTCCTTCATATGTATAATTTCTGTTTTATCGGGATATTTAGCATTTTTTACTTTAACACGGTTATGTTCAAGAATTTCTGTTATTATATAAGGACCACTAAATTTGGGCTTGTTTTTATTTCTTGGTGATAATTTTTTATAAACTTTTTGTTTTAATTAAAATTCTGAAGCTTCGTCGCCTTTAACATTTGTTTTTGTTAAAACTTTTTCTTTATAGCGATCAGTTTGATCCGTCACTGCCTGATATACACAAATTTATAGAAATTAAATCTAAGGGGTCTCTTGAATTCGTATGTCCTAGCACTAATTCATGCGGTGTATATTTTGTTGCGCAATAATAGCATAAGGCATTAATTCAGAAGCCATTTTAATATTGTCTTTTTGTTTAAGCATTTGTAAATGTTCGATTAAAGTCGAATGGAATCGTTCTACGGGTGCATTTGATTCATGATGTCTAGGCGTAGTAAAATGTATATTAATTTTTTGAACCTTAAGTAATTCTTTCAAAAGTTCATTATTAAATTCTCCACCATTGTCACAGGTTATGGATTCGGGACATCCAAAAAATGAGAAAAAGTTTACTAACTTATCGCAAACAGATTTGGCGTTTTTATCATAGGGATATGCTTGTCCAAACTTCGAAAATGTCTCAAATATTGTTAAGAAGTTTTGGGCTTCAAAAGTAAACGTATCAATATGTAGCATTTGAAATAGTTTACTAGGTGTCTCTGTTTTTACTTGGGGCACATAACATTTAAGTCTGCTATATTTTAGAGTTTGACAAATATTACAATCATTAATATATTGGGTCACATCATCTTTCATTTTGGGCCAATAATAGTTGTTTCAGTCTTTCGTATGTTTCAGTTATACCTCTATGATTTGTTTTTCATTGATGTTGATGACTTGATGAGACATAAGCATAAGTTTTTCGTCTTTATCAGAAAATAAATTAATAAAATATTTCATACAAGTGTCATTAAAAATGGGAATTAATTCTTTACTGTGAAAATAAACATAGCATGTTTTTTTCCGGGTTCAAATAATCACGAATAAAGATTTTTATTATTTCCGCGTTATCAGGTAATTTTACATTATAAATAGTATTTTTCTCAAATTTGTGAGTATCTATCTTTATGTCAGAATGAGCTGATCTTTTAATTAAATATTGCAATGTTTTATTATTAATCATTTCATCCAAAGTTTTTACAAAAGTTTCCGTGTCAGCTTGATTACTATGCACGGTCGAATCAGTAGTCTTTTGTTGTCTAATTTGAACATCAGAGATAATATTTATTTTTCGTTGACTGCTACTTGACATTGGGTTAACAACGTTATCGTTAGTGTCACTTGAAATATTTTGATGACTAGTACTTGGCATTGGGTTATCATCTTGACCTGGATTTTCAGCACGTTGTTTTAAGTATTTCAATATGTTTTCGTTAGAGTCACCGGGATTATTCATTGTTGATTCATTTTTAGTCGGTACTATGGTCCTAGTTGTGTCCAAACCGAAATTAGTGCCTTCAGTTTCAAGGCTCGTGGAAATAACTAAGTAAATAAGTAAATTCATGTCCTCGGTTCGAAAAGTAAAGTAAAGTAACGTGGTGGATCTTCGTCATTCGTCGAGGGATAAGATGGTCAAACACGAGCAAGTACAGCTACGACGACAGGTTCCGGTTTAACATTAAGCGATAGACAGTAAGTTTAGTTTTAAGTCATAATGTGTAAAGTGCTGATGGATTTGAAAACATTTATCGTTGTCTGTCTGCGAGAATTTCATGAGTATTTTAGTAAAACAATTCAGTGCTCAAGTTAGATAATAAGTTTAATTTAAATAATGAGGCATAGAGTGCCTGTATATTGGGAAACATTTATTGCTGTATATAGTCGATAAATTAAAAGAGTATCCCATTAAATAAATAGTGTTATAATACCTCGCAATTTTATTTAATCAATTCACTGCGAAAAAGAATATTGCTGATTGAAATTATTTTATTATTCCATAATTGCTGACTGGCTAGTAAAATATAATATTCTAGGAAAGTAGATACACTAAAAAAAATTCACAATGACTAAGTAATAATACCAGTGTCATTTTCTTTTAATGTGCAAGGACTGATTATCTGGCGCTGTAGATACGAGGTCATATTAAAAAATATGTGAATAAATTTAGCCACAATAAAATGCTCCCTTTCAATTATTTTATTAATTTCAAAACACACTGATGTGGCTTACATTCATTTAATTATATTTAATATACCTGAGAATAGAATTAAGTACTGGTAAGAGGCATAAAGTGGTTTTCAACTAGGTTGCGAAATATCGGTGGTTGCCCAAGTGTATAGGTAAATTATTTTTTCTACTACCGTGCGTAAAATACTCACTTTACGCACTCTCTAAGATTCGTAAAATAGGCCTTTTTAATGTGCAGTGCGTAAAGTAAGGTATTTTACGCACTAGTGCGTAAAGTAAAGCTGACATATTTTTTGACGTTTACTGACATATTTTTTGACGTTTAGGGCAGTGCGTAAAGTAATATAACATTATTTTTATTTTTTCATATATTTTTCGATAGTAGAAAAAATTTTGTATGCTACTCATGAGTAAAGTACCCTTTTTTTATTCATCGCCTACGGCTCATGCGACAATATTCCCATTCATAAAAAAAGATTCACTTTACACACTTGTTGCATAAATAACTATTACGACGAAATAGGGTGTCAACACACTGGTACTGCGAACCCGGTTACAGATAATGAACAGAAGTTGAAGAAAAGGCCGAATACACCGTAAGTAAAGGAATAGGGTATATCGGCGTTAATTACAACAACATCAACGCGCCACTTTCCTGATAGGTGGAAGGAGGCTGAGGTGATTGTAGTACCTACATTAGGTAAGTATAAGGCCAATCCTAAAAATTACAGACCCATCAGGCTCTTCTCAGCTGTGAGCAAGATGGCTGCGCGAGTGATCCTGAGAAGACACAACAACGGATCCAACGGACCCGATATGATTCCAACACGGATTCAGGAAGGAACACTTCTAAAAGTAGTCGAGAACATAACGAGCGGCTTCAACAAAGGCCAAGCGACAAGCGCAATCTTTCTAGACGTAGAAAGAGCTTTCGACACAATATGGTATCAGGGGTTGTACTATAAATTAATAGTAGGGGGCTACTCTGACCGGATCATCAAGATCATAAGGCGCTACCTAACAGATAGGATAATTCATGTGAAAGTTATAGGCAAAGTATCTAGGTGTCCTAGGACACCTGAGGCAGGAGTATCGCAGGGGTCCACCCTTGGACCATTCCTGTACCTAATACTCACACATGATATGCCATCATTTGATGACGCGCAAATTTCATTTT
>MU186445.1:57131-90395 GCA_016904865.1 Pissodes strobi
TTAAAGAATATCTTCTCAGAGAAGAGCTTCGTCGCGATTAGTACAATTACGGGGTCTCAATGCTTCCTTTAATCTACCACTGGATGTTCTACTCGTGAGGACACGCCTCGTTTAGCGTGCCGGGGGGTAACTGAGGTAGACCGGGACCGAGTTACGTGGGGTAAGAAGAGATGGTAAAATACCACGTTTAGTTTATAACAATAACAATGTATTAACGATAAAACTTTAACAATAATTATTGGTCAGAGAAAATGAGATTCTATTATACCCGATTACTACGGTGCGCATGTTTTCTCGATTTGAGGTACTGTTTATAGGTCTTTGTTTACTGTTTTATAATTTGTAGTTATTTAAGAGCAATAAAAGATTTCACTAACTTTTTAAATGACTATTTAGACACTTGTCTTTCTCAACACTCTGACAAACTTCTTGTCAGGACTTTACTATGGAGGTTGTGAAACCCTTGGTCCTAGCAGTCGTCAAGTGGCTAACCGGTACCAGGTTTGGAAGGAATGGACTAGAACCTAAAGCAGCCGTATGGCTAATTTTAAGAGCGGATAGAACCCAGAAGGCAGTCGTCAAATGGCTAACCTTGGGTGCTGGTGGCGAGACTAAAGTCTGCAGAACGGAGGGTTCGTTAGCGTTTCTATACTAAAAAAGTGATGATCATGGCATGCTTAAGGTTGAAAGTCGCTCCCGTTGATTGCTCGCGTTGTTTCTAGTTTGCTTTTAATGTTTATATAACAATCCCAAGTCCAAGTTCAAACTTACGACAGGGTACAATATGAACCACATAACTAAAGATACTGGCGTAGAACCAGCAGTAATTGATGAGACAAGTCGCTGGAGTGATCTAGAAGTTAGTAATGCATAACGGCCAGAAATGACAACATTATTAATTATCAATTACCATTAAATTTTGTTCACTATTCTGCCAAGAACAGACTTTTTCTCATGAGTGTTGCTTCAACGATTGAGAAATAAGGCATACGTAAGAACGATATAAACATATTGGTCACATTATACAGTATGTTAATACTTCTCTAATTAATCACTGTTAAATTCCATTAATTATCGTCCACATTTGACCATCTGTTTTGGCAATTATCCCTCTATTTCGTTATCCTCCGGAAAGAGAGAAGGCAGTCACACATGTGTTTGCCGTAAATAAAATCAAATATTAACTATTAAGTAGACTTGTCTATTAACATCACTTAACTTAGCTTGAGATTTATATTTAAAGGGTTTAATAGTTTCTTATTCTATAAAGCTGATACCTTGCATGGGAGTGGTCAATTTGGTATCTATTTCTTACGGCAAGTGAACTCTATTGACCTAATTCCTAGATGAGCTGTCTTTGCCTCCTTTTGATTATATTGGCCTATGAGATGGTTCTTCGACGTTTATTTAATAATTTAGCCTTTTCTGGATTTAGTTTACTCGCGTTCTTAGCTTTCATAGACGGAGTTATTTAGGGCTTTTAGAATGCCTTAAGGAATGAAAGGAAGCACTCGATATACTATTTAAGGATAATTAAGTTTACCTTATTTCGTAATCGCTACAATTGGTACTTCATGGCGAAAAATAGTTGTTTACCGTACCATTCGATATCAGCAGCCAAAAGTTGATTTGGCTTGTGGAGGGTTTGGAACTCCAACGGAATCCCAACGTTGTTAAATATTATGGCGCTTTTATCACAAGAAACGCACAATACCCGGCTGCTTATTGCGAAGGGTTTCATGACGGGTGATGCTTATGTGTTGTCATTTGGATCGCTGAGAGTTCACCAAATTCTCCAACCAATCCACATTCAAATAACTACACCAAACTGGTAACTATGCCAACTTCTCTAGCCCGAAACAAGATTATTCCCATAAGGGCGAATTAGAAATTCTTAAGCTTTTTATTAGGCTTACGCACTACCTCCTCTTTGGAGGGTTTACCAAGAAAGAGAACGAGGTCAAGTCAAGATCGTCCACGTCGAACACCAAGTTCAATGTTTAAGGGCCAGAAAAAATTCGACCAATAGGCCAGCGTTACATTGTCCTGCGACACACGTACAATACAACAAGGTGGCTGCCACCAAATTTAATAACATCTTCAATATGCAATAAAACGCATCTAAGGCTGTATGACATTATGTATTGCTGTCAGGATAAAAAAAAACCGACGATAAAACCATTATTCGCAATGACCAATGAAACAGAAACTACTTCATTCGGGAACGCGGCCATTTTAAACTCCGGACATCAAAATTGCCAAACGTATAAATCCGCGGCGCAATGATTCAAGCCTAAACGCACCTTTAGCCCAGAGCCTGAGTCTCTGTTAAAACCACTGCGAAGCAACCAGGGTGGTGTTGCCAAATTTAGGGAGCAAACCTCAACCACTAAAACATCTTGCCTGCGTACATCAAGCGAAAGCGAAAGACAGTCGTTTAACATCAAACTGATGGTAGCATATCAATAAATTATGTTGCTTCTTGTTGGCTTGGCCCGTAAACACATCAAAAATCGCGCGAGATTCGCTAGAGGAACGTTTACACCTGGCAACATTCCAATAGGCAACCAACAATTATTGTCAAGTCATCTGACGTTTGAAGGTTATATCAGAAATAAACATTGACTGACTACGTATACAACGTGAAACTTCATGCGATCTGACCTATTCGATGCAGTTACATCCACTTGAAAGTGGTCCGAATTGAAATTTTGACCGGATCTGACATTTCAATTCAGGATTGAATGTGATCTAAAAATGCTTAGTTAGCGATAAAGACGGATTTAAAAATGGAATTGAAATGACATTTGACATTTAACTCAAACAGCTGCTACACTTTTTTGGTTACGTTATACTTGTTTTAGTCTTGTTGTCATTTTATCAAAGTTTTTAGTCTTAAAAATTTACCTAATTTAGATAAGATGTCTGAAAAAGAAAATAAATCAAGAAAAATATTAAAAAAGCGGAATATATGGACGTTAGACGAAATCAGATTTTTTATAACCCTATTTAAAGAAAAACAAGTCCTAGCGCTTATGGATGGAAAAAGGCTACGGGTCTCAGAAATTTTTTAAACTTTGGTGGGGCCAATGAAAGAACAAGGCTTTGTTCGAGATGCACCCCAGATGATTATTAAATATAAAAATTTAAAAGGTAAGTGAAGAGCAATTAGGAAAAGAGTGTAATTAATAGTTTTGTATGGGCAATATGGGGTCCACGACTACCTACCTATTTGCTATTTACATATAAACCTACCAAACAAAGGTTTTAACTCTTCAAGAATTTTAGTTGCCACAAGTTTGATTTTTATTTTAAATCTGTATAAAGCATTTTAAAATATAATTTATACTAACAGATGTCCTTATGAAATTTGAGCCGAATATTAGAAATGTAAACGCCACAATTCTGTTAGTTGCAACAGTCCAATGTCTTTTGACTTTTACCAAGAAATGAATGAAGTTCTCGGAACACAACCTATCTCTCTAACTCAAGATTCCAATGTAGGATTTGAAAACCCTTCTAATATAGATGGTGAGTGTAGAACAACTGTAATTTGCCAAAATTAAAAGTGATATTTTTGTATTTTGATAGATATATTGTAATCTACTAAAAAGCATAAGCTACCAAACAAATATCACCCTGTCGCAAGTTTAAACTTGAAGTTGGAGATTGTTATATAAACATTAAAGGCAAACTATAAACAACGCGAGCAATCAACGGGAGCGACTTTGAACCTTATGCATGCAATGATCATCACTTTGTTTTATATAAATACGCTACCGAACCCTCAGTTCGGCAGACTTTAATCTCACCTCCAGCTCCCAAGGTTAGTCACTTGACGACTGCCTCCTGGGTTCTATCCGCTCCTAAAGTTAGTCATACGACTGCTTTAGGTTCCATTCCTTTCCTTCCCCTGGTACCGGTTAGTCACTTGACGACTGCTAGGACCAGGGGTTGCACAACCTCCATAGTAAAGTCTTGACAAGAAGTTTGTCCAGAGTGTTGAGAAAGACAAGTGTCTAAATAGTCAGTTAAAAAGTTTAGTGAAATCTCTTAGTGCTCTTAAATAAAACCCAACCCTTAAGAAAAACTATAAATTATAAGACAGTAAACAAAGACCTATAAACAGTACCTCAAATCGAGAAAACATGCGCACCGTAGTAATCGAGTATAATAGAATCTCATTTTTTCTGACCAATAATTGTTGTTAAAGTTTTATCGTTAATACATTGTTATTGTTATAAACTAAACGTGCTGACTTTATTATCTCTTCTTACCCCACGTAACGCGATCCCGGTCTACCTCAGTTACCCCCCGGCACGCTAAACAAGGCGTGTCCCCACGAGTAGAACATCCAGTGGTAGATTAAGGAAGTATTTAGACTTCGTCATTGTACTAATCGCGATGAGGCTCTTCTCTGAGAAGTTATTCTTTAAAGAAACGCGCTACCCCCTATGATACTCGTGACAATATTATTCTTCATTAAACCAAATAGATGTATTGCAGCTACACCTAGGTACATATTTTGTATTCAAGTTGCTTATAAACACTATTTTGTATGTTATAGTTGAGATTCCCAATGAGGAAGATGTTGATGATTTCAATGTAGAAGTTGTTAATATCGAAGCTGACGGGACCATTCCAGGGTCTTCAAGGGAGCCAGGTATAAAAAGGGTTCCACCTGATAACACTCCCAAATTACCCACGAAGAAACGGTCCAACACTAATAAATTAGATCCATTTAGCAAAATCGTGAATGTTCTTAAGGATATGGAAGCAAGTAGGAAAAGGGAAGTTGAAGCAGAGGTGCAGTTAATAGATCATATTTTGGAGATCCAAAAAAATATATGATGGACTGCACAATTTTTTTTTGTCAGGATTACAAAGTATCTTGAAGCCTGATTCCAACCAGGAAAACACCAACCAGGAAAATAAATCAGAAGATGATGAATCTGAAGATAATAATAATAATAATAATAATAATAATAATAATAATAATAATAAGCCTTTATTTCCAACAGGTTAAATACCCAATTACAGGAAATTCAAAGTATATATAAGAAGAAGTTATATAAAGAAAAAGAAGTTATAGTATATCTTAAGTAAATTACAAAATTACAAAACCACAATAGAATACTAGAAACAAAATATACAATAGAAAACAATGAAGAAAGATCAATTTAGCGATGTTCAACATTTAATCTCCGGCATCGACCGTGCGCATGTGATTTAAAATAAAAGTTAAATTATCGTTGTGAATGTCACACGTGTCACCAATGGAATTAAAGTTCTTACACATAAAGTAAATTGGACTATGATATAGTATGTTGGATCGGGCGGTGTCCAAGTTGAAGGCAAGTCGCTGTCTGGATTCAGGGCGTGGTACACGAAAGGAAATTCTTTGTAAAAGAGAAGGACAATCGATAATGTTGTTCAGTAACTTAAATAGAAATTTTACGGATTGCATCTCTCTTCTTTTCGCAAGAGGCAGTTCGCCATACCTCGTGAGCAGTGTATAATGGTCGAAGCCCCTTGCAGGGTAGACACCATCATCCTTTAGCGCCTGGCACTTAAGGAATCGCCGCTGAACTGATTCCAGTAGTTGAGTGTGGCAGTCGTAGATCGGGAACCAGATAAGAGAACCATAGTCCAGCCTGGACCTGACAAAGGCGTAATAAAGAATTTTGGCAGTTGCGGTCCTTATAAACAGTTTGCAGTTTCGAAGCACAAAACCCAGCATCCGTGATGCTTTTGAGACAGCGTCATCAATGTGAGGAATAAAGGAAAATTTTTCATCAAAGGTGACTCCGAGATCTTTAAAGCTGCTAGTCCTGGCAAGAGTTGTCCCATTAGCTAAGTAATTGACGATATGTGGATTATTAATGCGAAAGTAGCTGGTAACATTACACTTAGCGACATTTAGATTAAGTCTGTTCAGACTGCACCAATGGCTTACAATATCGATATTCGACTGCAACAGAGCGCAATAGGCAGCGGAATTTATACAGGAAAATAGCTTTAGGTCATCTGCATATGCTAACCTTTGGCAGGTGAGCATAGTGATAAGGTCGTTAATGTAAATGTTACATAGAAGGGGACCCAGATTAGAACCTTGAGGAACTCCCGAGGTGGAGATAAAGCAAGCAGATTTAAAGCCCTCAACCGACACATACTGGGAACGGTCAGTCAGGTAGGAGCCGAAAAGCTTTACTAAGCGACCGGAGAAACCAAACTGACGCTCAAGTTTATTTAATAAGATGAAATGATCAATCTGATCAAATGCCTTCTGAAAGTCTGTATAAACCACGTCAACCTGACGTCTATCATTAAGGAGTTCGCACACAAATTGAGAAAACGATGCCAGGTTTGTAGTGCATGATCTACCGGCAACAAAGCCGTGCTGCTCATCGGAAAGCATTGGTTGGAAAAATCAATTTGTAAAGCGCCAGTTCAAATAACTTTGAGAAGTTACATAGGATAGATATAGGGCGGTAATTTTCTATTACGCCAGCGTCGCCCTTCTTAAAGATGGGACATACTTTTGCTTGCTTCCAGATATCGGGAAAAACGCCGGTGTTTAGGATAAGAATAAAAATATGAAGCAGAGGGTCCAATAAGGCAACAGAGCAATCTTTAACTAGAAAGCTACGAATCAGATCAGGGCCGGATGTAATTTTATTCTTAAGACACTTGCTTGCTGCCAAGATATCGCTGGCCGTGAACGCTGCTACATCAATATAATTTGAGGAAGCTTCAGACGCAAAAGGATGCTCACTATGGGCTGAGTTTGTATAAAAGCTTTTGAAATATTCACCAAAAGCTGAGACAATGCTGTAAGGGGTGTCATAAGATCTGTTGGAGAATTTCATTGAGCGATGAATTTGGGACTGGTTTTGTTTGCTTTGAATAAAGGACCAAAAATTACTAGGATCTGACGTTATTTTGTTTTCCAGACCCAGGACGTAGCTTCTGTAGGCTCTTGCAGTCTGCGCTTTAATGTCTTTGCGCAAGGACCTGAAACGCTCTAAGTAGTTATTAGACTTGAGGGTTTTAAAGTCACGTAGTGCTTTATCCTTTTTATAGATATTACGTATAATGTCAGCTGAGAACCATGAAGGAAAGCGTCTTTTACGTTTTACTTTTAGAGGTACTGCCTCGCGAAATACATTGTTTAATATGTCGTAAAACACATTGCATGCAGAGTTGACGTCCTGCTGAACTATAATAGGTGACCAATCAGCGTTAAGTAATAGATGATACAAGAGCGGAAAGTTTGCCTTCCTGAAGTTGTATTCCCTTGTGTCGTCCTTGTTAACTGGTAAGTTATTGTGAGAGGATAGGCTTGCGTGAAATTTAAAGGACAATGAAGGATGATGGTTATCTTCCGGAACAAGAGGTGCACCGCTGTTCAATACAGCGACATCAAAGTTTGCAAAGATCAGATCCAAACAGCGAGAGTTGCCATTAACGACATTGTTGAACTGCTGACAGTTAAGAAACTCAAAAAAGTTAGTTAAAGGTTTATGTTTGCCATTGGGACACGCGGGGTTTTCATTGATAGTTGGTACGTTAAAATCACCTAAAATAATTACATGTTTACTGTAAATTGCATCAACTGTTGAAAGAACCTCGAAAAAGTATTCCAATTGCGCAGAATCGATGGTGGGAGGAATATACAGTACAAAAGTATACAGGAAGAAATGGTTAAATTGAATTTTACACCCCACCAAGTCAATCTCCGGCACCTCATTGTGGACCACTGAAAGGTTGATAGCCTCTGAGTGAAAATGGTTAAGCACTCCCAACAAAACTCCACCGCCCCTAGATGCAGCTACGAGATCAGTTCTTCTGTCCGAGCGGTACATTACATATGAACTAGGAAGGATTTCGCTATCAAATATATCATTTTGAAGCCAAGATTCAGTGACGAATATGATATCATAGCCGGAAGTGGACGCAGCACTGAAAAAGCTATGTGTCTTGGTACGTAGGCCGTGGACATTCTGGTAGTAACATGTAATTACGCTATCTAAGGAGAGTGAGGAGGCTGCGCCCGCGTCTGGTTTTTTGTTGCTATTGAGGGACTACCATTAATGTATTTAATGATAAGATTATCCTCACCATTGTCCCTGCGTGTCCTTAACTCTTCCTTGACTTCATTAAGTTGGTCCAACTGAGTCGGAGTTAGGTCAGACTCGATGTATACCTTCCTTCCTGAGAACTTGCTCCTGTTCTTCAGCAGAAACTCCACATCCCGACAGTCATCCAAAATGATCCGGACTGGCCTGCAGCCATTACGGTTGGGCTTTCCAACTCTAGATGCCTTTCTCACAGGGATGTTACTATTCAACACTTCATTTAGCAAGGTAGAGATCTCTGCTAAATTTGACGGGTCTTCGGACGGGTCAGGCTTTAGGTTAAAAATCATAACATTCTAATTACGCTTTTGCCTTTCAAATACCTCCTGGATAACAGTGCTACTAGTAACCGGCTGAGAAGGTGGTTGTGGATAATGTGACCGTGGCATAGTGGACTATAGCTTAGAAGATGGGGTAACCTCGTCACTGAGTGCGTACAACCTTGCCCCAACCCTTTCAAGCTCGTCAACAACAGAGGGCAAACCAGATATTTCCGCTTTCAGAGCTCCGACGTCTCTTTCCAGGGCTCCCACACGATCGATTAATCCCAATAACTGTTTGACATTGGAAAGGCAATCCTTACAGTAAAAAGGCAACGACCTTTACTCAACAGAACATCCCTTATTTCAGTAGCGCTAATATCACAACAACCCTGACACACCACGTTCTTACAGTGATCGCAAGGGTAGCCAAAAACCTCTCCATTTATTTTTGGTTCCCTGTTTGTAACAACAGTCTTGCACTTATAACAAGAGCCCGTCATTATTCAACAGCAAAAGCCGTATTATTGGCGTTAATATACCAAACTAATAGTCGCCAAATCAGCAAAACAAATGACGGGCCCAGGTGAAACGTACTATATATAGACGACTCGACAAAACGTTTTATCTGATAAACAAAAATATTTATCTGCCTATTTCAGGTGTTTGGGGCGATGCTATTGTTCTTGAGGAATGTGTGCAAAAATAAATTGTTTTCTTTTGTTACTTGCTATTGTCCTTATTAAATTGATGATTTTCTCACTAATTATCTGTCAAATGTAAAATCTTCTTATTGAAAACTACTGGAGATCACTTCTCACACCTGTCACAGAAATTTCAGTTTTTTAAGATGAAAACTACTATCACAAAATTGAATAAAAACGGGAGTGCACGTCTTTCTGTTTAAATAATCGAAATATATTAATCAGAATTTTTTTACTCGTTACAAGTTTAATATATTTACCTAACAATCATTTTTTTTAGTTTATAGTTCAAAGAGCTTTAACACCTTAATAAATAAAAGACTGTTTAGACGTCGGTAGAACTATGATTTGTTTACTTTTTATAGCTTGACCTATGTTATATATTGACATAAAAGATTAAATGCCAATATGTTTTGTGTTTAGTTTTAAATATGTTATGTTTATAGGATAAATAAACAAATTATGTTTCCTGATAATGCATTTATTTTCAAATAATGTTTGAAACAAAATATCAGTGAACAAAATAAGAGTCAACTGCAATTGTTATGGGTCCCAAGCAATATGGGTTGTTTATAGATGCAGAAGCCTTTTTTACGTAAAAATTCTTAGTTTGACCAACATTTTGTAAAGTGTCGCAAACAAAATTAATAAAATATCTATTAAAGACAAATTGTAACTGTATTATCTTATAAAGAATTTGTGAATGGAAAATATATTGTCGACCTTTGAAAATAAAAATAACCTGCTGGCTAGCAATTTGGAACACACTAAAAGCAAATAGCTCCCAAAATTAAGCAATAATAAAAAATTAAACATATTGTCACGAGTAGCTTGGGGGGTAGCGCGTTTATTTAAAGAATAACTCCTCAGAGAAGAGCCTCGTCGCGATTAGTACAATGACGGGGTCTCAATGCTTCCTTTAATCTACCACTGGATGTTCCACTCGTGAGGACACGCCTTGTTTAGCATGCCGGAGGGTAACTGAGGTAGACCGGGATCGTGTTACGTGGGGTAAGAAGAGATGATAAAGTAAGCACGTTTAGTTTATAACAATAACAATGTATTAACGATAAAACTTTAACAACAATAATTATTGGTCAGAAAAAATGAGATTCTATTATACCCGATTATTACGGTGCGCATGTTTTCTCGATTTGAGGTACTGTTTATAGGTCTTTGTTTACTGTCTTATAATTTATAGTTTTTCTTAAGGGTTGGGTTTTATTTAAGAGCACTAAGAGCTTTCATTCAACTTTTTAACTGACTATTTAGACACTTGTTTTTCTCAACACTCTGACAAACTTCTTGTCAAGACTTTACTATGGAGGTTGTGCAACCCCTGGCCCTAGCAGTCGTCAAGTAACTAACCGGTACCAGGTTTGGAAGGAAAGGAATGGAACCTAAAGCAGTCGTATGACTAACTTTAGGAGCGGATAGAACTCAGGAGGCAGTCGTCAAGTGACTAACCTTGGGAGCTGGAGGTGAGACTAAAGTCTGCCGAACTGAGGGTTCGGTAGCGTATTTATATAAAACAAAGTGATGATCATTGCATGCGTAAGGTTCAAAGTCGCTCCGGTTGATTGCTCGCGTTGTTTATAGTTTGCCTTTAATGTTTATATAACAATCTCCAAGTTCAAGTTCAAACTTGCGACTGGGTGATATTTGTTTAGTAGCTTATCCTTTTTAGTAGATTACAATATAAACATAAGAGGATAAAACAAATAACACAAACAGAATGTCTCCCAAATGCAATTTCAACTATTACTCTGGCAGAATTCATATGGGCATTAAAAGAATCTTCGAGGTCTGTCAACATACCAGAAAAACCTCTCAGAAGCCAGGGCAAGATTGGGTAAGCTGGGTCACCAGCAATGATATATGGCAAATTTCTTCCATTAATTGAAATTGTGCTCTAAAAATTAAGGATAGGTAAATAAATACTTTTGAATATATATTACTTAGTATAGTTCTAGGTTTAGAAACCCCCGTGACACAAACTGGGTAGGATATTCAAAATCCCTCGAAGAAGGTCTACAAAGGGTAACTGCCAAGGTTAAGGACGCGGAAAATTTAGAAGTCACAGTACAGCTGATTAGCGACGCAATAGCTACGGCATATCAGGACAATTGCCCAGTTAAAACCTGGAAACAAAAAGAAAGCAGAGTCCGGTGGTACGGAAAACTCGGAACGCTGAGGGAAACCGTCAGAAGGCTATTTAATACAGCCAAAGCAACCAATGACTGGGATCTTTATAGGTCAAAACTAACAGAGTATAATAAAGAGATACGAAAAGCCAAACGGGATTCGTGGAGAAGGTTCTGCGAAAGGGTAAATGAGACCCCAGCATGCGCCCGAATTCACAAAGTACTAGCAAAAGAAAACACAAACAACAATGTCGAGCTCCTTAAAAAGGAGGACAACACGTACACCAAAACAGCTGAGGAAAGTTTAACACTGCTCCTAAAGGCACACTTTCCGACAGCAATGCAATTAACAGGCCCATCTGACCTTCCGCCTAAGCCAAGGCCACAAAGACCAAGTAGACAGGAGTGGGAAATAGTTAAAGAGGTAGTAACACCTGCGAGGATTAGATGGGCCATCAACCAATTCCAACCATTTAGACGAAATACACCCCATACTTCTGCAAAAAGGTCAGGACATCTTATTACCACACCTATGCAGAATATTTAGAGGGTGTCTAGCCTGGGGCGTTATACCTAGTCTATGGCAACAGGTAAGGGTCCTATACCTGCCGAAAGTTGGCAGAATCTTGGACCGCACACCAAAGTCATATAGACCCATAAGCCTATCTTCTTTTATGCTCAAGACCCTGAAAAGGTTAGTAGATAGGTACATCAGGGATAATACTCTACAGGCGTTCCCACTAAGTGAACGTCAATATGCTTACGAACCAGGAAAGTCGACAGACTTAGCCCTGGCCGACCTAAATAGGCTTCTTTCAAGGTCCTTAGAGCCACATTCCTGGACATAGAAGGGGCTTTCAATCACGCCTCAACAGACTCTATCATAAGCGCGTTGGAAAGGAGAGGGACTCCAACAGCACTGCGCAAATGGATAGAAACTAGTCTAAAGCACAGGATAATCTCAGCCACTCTGGGAGAAACAACCACAAAGGCAGCGGTGGGAAGAGGATGCCCCCAGGGGGAGTTCTATCTCCACTACTATGGGCCATATTAGTGGACGACTTATTACAAACACTGTCTGCAGGAGGCTTTTACTGTCTAGGATATGCAGACGACGTAACGATTGTAGTACGAGGCAGATTTGCCAGCACTCTCTCAGAGAGAAGCCAAAAAGCTGTCAAAATAGCGGAGAACTGGTGTAAAGATGAACAGCTATCAGTTAATCCAAAAAAGACGATAATCATTCCATTTACCAGAAGGCGAGCCCTTACAGGACTAAAACCACTAGCGATAAATGGAGAAGAAATACCTTTTTCCAAGGAAGCAAAATATCTAAGAGTCATATTTGACCAGATGCTTACCTGGAAACCACACATCCAAAAAGCAACTCTTAGAGCCACAGTTGCGCTAGGAAGATGCAGAAGGATGTGCGGAAAGAATTGGGGCCTCAATCTCAAAATGACACTGTGGCTATACACAGCAGTGGTAAGATCAATGATAGCGTATGGTTCAGTAGTATGGTGGACAAGAACCATGCAGGCGGAGGCAAAAAGGCAAATAAGTCGCGTTCAAAGGCTAGCATGCCTGTGCGTCACTGGAGCCATGAGCACAACGCCCACTGCGGCTCTAGAAGTCCTACTTAACCTACCACCAATCCAAACATACATACAGGGCGAAGCACGCTCCGTCACATACAGGCTATCACAAGGCCAAAAACCGATTATAGGTAGACATAATACCAAATACGAGAAGCTAAACAAAGATATCAAGGCAGATGACATCCTGGGATTGCCCACGGATAGCACCATAGCCAAGTACAGCTTTTTCAAAAAGTACTCGACACATATTCCAAACAGGAATGATTGGAAAAATGGCCCCCCAATTAGGGCAAATGTGATCTGGTACACTGACGGCTCAAAAACACGAGAAGGAGTAGGAGCCGGAATATATGAACCAAGGACGAAAACAAGAATTTCGATTTCCATGGGCAAACTAGCGACAGTGTTCCAAGCGGAAATAACAGCAATAGAACAGTGTGCGAAGGAAATAAAAAGAAGATACAGTTGCAACAAAACAACAATTGCGATCTTCTCCGACAGCCAAGCGGCAATAAAAGCTGTGCAATCCAACAAAATAACATCTAAATTGGTACTGGATTGCCACAATGCTCTGAATGACATAGGAAGTCAACATAGAGTGACACTTTCATGGGTACCTGGACATGAAGGCTATCAAGGTAATGAAACTGCCGATGAAATAGCCAGAGAAGGCTCGTCTAGGCACATGATAGGACCAGAACCGTTCTGCGGGATAGCCAAACCAATCGCTAAAAAAAGCCATACAGAAAGGGATAGCAGAAGAATCCCGAAAATGGTGGAACAACACTTTGGGATAAAGACAGGCCAAGGAATTTATAATAGGTCCATCGGCAAAACTATCAACAGACCTGCTAAGCTACGGCAGGAAGGCTGTCAGGATAATGGTGGGTCTGCTAACGGGCCACTGCCGGCCGAAAAAGCACCTAAGCGTCATAGGTTTGGCAGAAAATAGCGAATGCAGGTTCTGCCAGGAGGAGGAGTAGATGGCATCTCACGCGCTATGCCACTGTGAAGGCTTATCGAGAGTGCGCTCCCAACTACTTGGCGTACCTAAACCAGAAGCTAATAGCTACACGACGGAGCCACTATCAAGGTTGTGGGGTCTAATCAGAAAGACAAAACTGGATGCAGCTCTATAATATGGAGAGAGTCACAATAGATCCGTCGGGTCGCGGTGACAAGTAGGCTCAAAGGCCATCTCTCCCAATCTGTAATCTGTAATAGTTCTAAGTGTTATAACTCACATTATATGTATATTTTGGTAAATACTAGAAGCCATAAAAGCAGCCATAATATCATGACTTCGGCCAAGCTGCTTGATGGAAATGTCAAGGAATTGATATTTAGGGCCCACAATTCTCTGCAGAATGATTGAAGGCTAGCCCTTTCTGTTGACATAATCCCTATATTCATCAGTTGGTGGTAAAATGGGAATGTGTGTCCCATCAATTGCTCCAATTATATTTGGGTTAGTTGGGCTCGTTTGTTTGAATAGATTGGACATTTCAACTCCTTTTGCAGCATTTGGAAATTGCACAAATTTTGGAGGCAATATTATATTTACCGCTTCCATAAATTCATGAATAACTTTGCACACTGTAGCTTTGTGTACTCCAAACTGATTACTTGCTACTCGATACTCACAACAACTGGCTAGGAAGTAAAGAGCTATGGCGACCTTCTTTTCCACTGAAAGCAGCCTTTTCGTTTTCTAATATATATTTAATGTACTGGGTTGTGGGCTCATTGCTACTCGCAGATCATCGCAAATAGTCATGAATGTATTTTCCGACATTCGTAAGTTCTCTAACCATTCTTGTTTTCCTAGTTTACCGGCCCGAACGATATTCTCCCACCAATCTCGGCTTCGATTTTTAATTTGCCCTCTCTTTTTTTTTCATGAATAATAACTCCTAAGGCAGTAATAATAGACCTAAAATAGTTTATAAGTATATTTGTATATTGACAAAGAACCCCTCAAACTGATTGAAATCCATACTTGTTTACTAGATTAATTCCTTTTCTTCGACGCCGCCGCCTTAAACTCTTTATTACATTATTGTTAAATTGATGCAGCATTATAAAATAGAAAAATACTGCGAAATAACAGTTTCGTTTTATTTTTGACATATCAAGTAAACACAACAAGGAAAATAATGAAAAATAATAAGCATACAAAAAGGTTCTTTCTTTCTTCTTTCTTTCTTCTAGTGTTCCCCTTTCAGGAAACGGTTGGCTTTGCTGCAAGGCAATCCGCCAGCACACCCCTCTTTCCGGCGCTTATTCAGAGGCCCGGCTACCCTCAGGCATAAATTACACGTTGTTCCAGTGTGAGGGGACTATTTGGTAGGAAAAACCAGTAAGACGGGCCTGTGCCCCTGGTGATTCCCGACTTTTGCACAAATATAAGCAACTGAACTGCACAGAAAGAAATGGTCCCACAGGGACATCCGGTCCCTCCCGGCCTGGGTACCGGCGTGAATGGGTATTTCTTCTGGCTATGAAAACTCTGAATGGCACAGACTACGCTGGCTATGACGTCCGGTTCTATCTCGGGGAGAAAAACGGTCACTAAACGTTTGCCACGTGTCGCTCAATGGCCTGTGCCACTGGCGCTCAAAGAGCCGTCACCGAACGCGTCTACACTCAACCGAAGTCGAATCGGAAGTGTACAAAAAGGTTATTGTTGTTCTTTATGGATAATAAGGTTGATAGGTTAGGTTAAGTTAACAGATCTTCTTTTTCTTCCCTTCCGTTCAGTTGGGCTTAATCTCCTTCCTTTATTCATCTTTTACATTGCTCCATCTTTTGTTTTAGATACCTTTATCTTTGTTTTATTTTACCGGATCGGAACCGGATTCTTAAATCGGAATTAATCAAAAGGGGGTAAATACGGGGTTGATTGAAATCCGGTTCTATCGAATCGGCTCAAGTGGATCGCAATTTCGTGTTGTATACGTACTCACTGAATTTTTAACTTTTCCTATCAAATATTGAAGCAAATCTAGTAAAATAACTGACAATTTCCCAAATCAATATTTCTGACATCCATGAGGCTGTTTTAATGTATATTATCACCGAGAAGGTGATTATTCGGGAAGGTAAGAGAATTATTGAATGTTTTGAAATGCACTGCTATAAATGCGTCTAACTGTGAATGATTTCTTGATAGCGATGGCCAAAAATGTTTATAAAGCTCTCGATCCTATCAAACAGCTCGACAAAATCAAGTTACGTATACGTATACGACTGCCGAACTCTCAATTTTCCCTGGAGCAGCTGGATAAAGGCTAGAGTCATACGCAGTGGCGTAGCTAGAAATGTCGGCGCCGCGCGCCGGGGGGCAAACCTATCCGCTAGCGCCTTAAACACACCTATATTTTGTGTAATACGCAAATTAGACAAAAAATAATACATTATAATATTAAACGTATATTTTTGAAGTGAAAACTTATTTAAGCGCGTTCTGCGTTTTTTCCTGGGTATTGAATTCAGTAAAACGGTCACGCGTCACCCTCGGAGCCATCACGCTCATATATGTATGGCATGTTCCCGTATAGGTAGAGGGCTGAAATGTTCACGGGATGTAGCCGGGGTAAACAGAAGATCCTGGACGAAAACGGCAACCAACCAGCAGATACATACATATTTAAATTTAAACATAAACTAAGAATCTGCAACCTTAATTAAAGATTAGAGAGTCTTTCTTCAATTTTTAATCGACGAAAATTGATCGATTATTTGATCAAAATTAATTTTTTGGGCAAATTCATTTTCTATGCTTATTATTGCTAGGCTATTTAGCCTTGTTTGGCTAATGGTACTTCTAAAGTAAGAAACTCCAAAAAACACATACTTTTTTACGACCGAGATTATCGGAATTTTTAAAGTGTAAACTTCTTTAGGCGCGTTTTGCGTTTTTTCCTGGACATTGAATTCAGTAAAACCGTCACGCATCACGCGTCACGCTTGGATATGTATGGCATGTCCCCGTATAGGTAGAGGGCTGACATTTTCAGGGGATGTAGCTAGCCGTGGAAAAAGTTTTTTTTTTATGGCAGTGGCACACACACTAAAGGGAGACCTTATGGCGCTCGACGAGCGGTGTGTGTGCGAAGATGTTGATTGACACGGCTCTTGAATATTTGTAAGTTGTAATTTGTTTGAAACAGATGTCCTGGGAGTGAGTTCCACAGTGATGCAGTGCGCCAGACAAAGGAGTTCTTGTAAAGCGATGTTCTAGGTGTTTCCAGTTGTACGACGAACTGGTGCGCTTTTGCCGTCTGTCGTGACTGTCTGACAGGAGCCGCCAGGGGCGGGATGAGGCGGACCAAATCCTGGGAACATCTGACGTGAAAGTATCTGTAAAACAGAGATATCTCGGCTACATGTCTGCGGTGTTCCAGACTATCTAGATTCCGGGTCAACTCCGGGTCGCCGACGAGACGCACAGCTCTCTTCTGAATGAAATCCAGCAGCTTTAGGGTATGCTTTGGTGCGGCACCCCAGATATGTGAGCAATATTCTAAGCACGGTCTTATTTGCGCTTTGTAGAGCAAGAGCAACTGCTGCGGTGTATAGAGTTTTTTGTTGCGAAATAGCGCACCAAGCTTCTGGGAGGCTGATTTTGCGATGTTAGCAACGTGGTCATGCCAGGACATATTGCTGTTGACCGAGATACCCAGCAGTCCGATTGACGAGGACGAAGGAATGGTCGACCCGGCCATAATGATGTCAGGGCCCGCTGTATTGGCCCTCTTGGGGGTCTTTGCTGCATTGAACTGGACCAAATTTCGGTCGCCCCAAGTTTGAACTTTCTCCAGGTCTTGATTAATTGCTGTAATCTGCTGCTGTCTGCGGTGAGGGTTTTTCTGATCCAAAGTGGGAGACAAGGGTACTGTCATCTGCAAAACTGTAAACAGGATTATTTGTTTCCGTCAGCAGGTCATTAATATAGATGAGGAACAGAGTTGGTGAAAGTATTGCGCCCTGAGGCACGCCCGCGTTGTAGGTGAATGTGCCCGAGATGTGTCCATCGACTGCAACGTGCAGAGATCGGCTCTTAAGGAAACTGGCAAGCCAGCTGCAGAGAGAGGCTGGCAGTCCGAAGGACAGTAGTTTGTTGAACAGTCCGTCATGCCAAACTCTGTCGAATGCCTTTGAAATATCCAACGCAATCGCTCGAGACTCTCCGTAGTTCTCAATTACCCTACTCCATATATGAGTGACATAGGCCAATATATCTCCTGTCGATCTCTCCTTGCGAAAGCCGTATTGATTATCGCTGATTATTTTGTTGTTCTCGAGGTACTTGAGTAGTTGCTGATTGACTACACGTTCCATGACTTTGGAAATTATTGTGTTTGTCCTTAGTTTTGTCGATAACACGCTTGCATTCGTTTCTCGCTTCGACAAAATAATTGCGATTTTCAGCGGTCTGATTTTGCTGCCAGTACTTGTAGGCTTGCTGTTTCCTACCCACAGCTCTTTCGCATCTTCTATCGAACCAGGGCTTTCCTTTTGATGGTAACTTGATGGAATTTGGGATGTATGCTTCCATTCCTGCGGAGATTACTTGCGTGATCTTTTCGCAGCAGACTGACGGGTCGTCAGCGCCAAAGCAGACGTCGAGCCAAGGAAAATCTAGGTAGAACTCCCTTAGATCGTCCCAGTTTGCAGAATTGTAATGCCAGATCTGTAATAAGTTTGTGGTCGGAAGTACCTAATGGCGGACCAACTGTAACTGTGTACTGGTTAGGATTGGTGGTTAGAAAAAGATCCAGGAGGGCGGCGAATTCGCCCCTCTCTGAGATTCGAGTTGGTTCGTCTACAATTTGAGTAAGCCCGCAGCTGACGGGAATGCTTCAGCCTCTCTACCTTCGTTGTCCGTGTTGTTGTGATGTTTGAGCCAGTTGGTGTTGTGGGCATTGAAGTCTCCCAGAACGATTATTTCTGAACTGGGGTGATCAACCTGTATTGAGTCAAAAGCTTTGGTAGGCTCTATCGCTCGGAGGGCGATAGAGACAACATATAAACTTGGCTAATCCCTTGGCGGTGAACTTCAGCCACATGACGTCAAGGTTGTTCGGTTCGAGTGTTTCCTCGCGGTGACATGAAAGGTCGCTTCGGACAAAAAGGCATATTCCGAACTTATGTCTAAATCGGGTATGTAAGTCGTAACCAGGATAAAGGTAGTTCACTGTTGTTCCTAGACGTAAACGGGACCTCGCCTCCCTCCCCCTCCGTTTGGCCAGAGGAGGGGGGAGAAGGAAAAACTTAAATAATTAATATCAAGAGAACGGAAAGAGGTATGGAGTTGAAATTTTTAAGGTAGGTGCGCCCCATGGGGGGGGGTCACCTTAGACCATACGGGTGGGACCGGGGCTCTAATTTAAGGGAGGATTTTGGGGAAAAAACCGTTTTTCGCCCGTATCTCTGCAACAAAGGCTCGGATCGAAATTCTGACAAACGATGACCCCGCTTGTTGATGTTTTCACTTCTATCGTGTGGTCTTAAGCACACACATTTTTTGTGTCTTTGAAGTCGCATATACCGCCTTAAGCTTAGTTCTCAGAGCTTCGACTGTCGCCAGTTACACTCTCTCTGGTCAATAGGAGACAAGGAACGTCCGAACCCTTAATCTCCTCCACAGTGTCGCCGGTTTGTTGTCGCTGCAGTTGGTTTGATTCAACTACACTTAATTTTCATTGGAGATATTGGAATGACAGATGGTTGACATCATCGTGACGTGACAGCTGTCGCTCGACATTGAAAAGGCAAGGAGTGGGGATTGTCGCGGGCGACAGTCGAAGCTCTGAGAACTAGGCTAAAGAACTATGCTTTACGCAGCTTTTTTACAAATTTGCATGCATCAAATGCCGCCGCGCCGGGATATTTCTTTTTCATTCCACGTAGAATAAATAATAAATTTAGCATAAGTATTTATAAAATCGGAGCGGCCGGCGCGGCGCCTAATTTCTCTTGGCGCCGTGGGGCCTTGTCCCCCAGGCTCACCCGGCAGCTACGCCACTGGTCATACGTTAACCATGTAGGTATTTAAACGAGTAAGTAGTATTACAATTAGACTGACGCTGGCATAATAAATGTAGGATTAAATGTGAAATAACTGACTTTATTTGACCTCTATCGGATACATGTTTTCATACTAAATTGACATGTAACAAGAGTTATCCATACATTTTTCAAACATTTTAGTAAAAATAAGCAAAAGTTTAGTTTGTAATGGAATTTATGTCACCCCTCTCATAGATAAGGCAAAACTTTGTACATAAAAAGAATTTATTGGTTTTATCAGAGGTATATATAATAAATAACGTATTGTTTTAATTATTTTTAAATTGAACCTATAAATGTCAGTGTCAGAGAATCCACGTTCACATGTGGCAGATCCCCGACAAAATCCCGTGCCACGCTGACAAGGCAGTCATTAAACTGGTTTCGCTGTAGTATTTGTTGATTCCTATTTTTTGTTTCCTTTCTCTGTTTATTCCCTTTGAGGGGATAATTGCTGATTTTATTATTCTATCATTACAAGTTTTCTTAGTTTTTTATTTCAGATTTATATCTTTTTATATTTTTTATAATAGACTCAATTTCCCGACTGCCTGGCTACATCGCTCAGAAAATCCAGGTGATCCCTCATTTGCCTCATTAAACCAGCTAACACTATTCGGTTCATTCGACCCAGTTTTATAATTTTTTTCAGGAAATCTTCTATATAGCATTTATTTATGATCCCTTCTACCGAACCCATTTTGAGCTTAGCCAGTACCTTAACTTGCCTTTTTAAATGGATGGCAGAAGAAAAAATAAATATTGCTCTAGTTCTAGCGCATCTGAAAGGAGGGAGATATTTTAGAAAACTATTATGCCATAAATAAGAATAATTATTATTCAATCTCAAAATATTTTCCTTTCAAATAGAGGACATTTTGTCCAGGAAGATTCAAAGCCACAATTGCATTGCTAATAAGGGGTTTTAAGCCTAATTTCCAATTAAAAACGACAGTATTATAACGAAGTAAAACTTCATCTTAATTAAATTCGTTAGCACTCCCTTTGTGACTAATAATGTCAACTTGTGTATAGAGATTATTACTACGGTCTAAATTATGCTGCTGTTCTATATTCAACAAATAACGTGCACCCAGTTGGCTCAAAAGACTAATTTTGTGGTTTAGACTACAGCTTAGATTTAATAACGCAGTATGGACAATAAAACAGAGTTTTTGTTTTATTCACAAATAATGGTAAAATGTTCTTGCTTGCTTTGAGAGACGTCTTGCTTTAACGTTATTATATACAAACAGATTTATTTGTCAGACATTTAGACGTAATTTGATGATGATTATGGCATATTTGTAACTTAAAACACCGGGAGAAACAGCCTTCAAATATATTTCAAGAATTTAAGTCCGTACTTGACGAATAATTCTGGGCAGGGCCAGACCTTGACTTCATATAGCCCCAAACAGAAAAATCAATCGTATCCAAATCAAGACTTCGGGTAAGCTATGGAAGCAAGCCGCTACGGCCTATCGGTCGCTGGGGAAAACGTGCATTAAGAAGGTTTCTTACTTACACGGACAAATGTGCTGATAAAAACCTATTTCGGAGCATAATTCAAGATTTTTCGTACAAAAACTTCCTTAAGGAAAAATATGTGGCAAATAAGCAAGGTTTTTGTCTGGATATCAGTTGCGAACTTTGTCAGTCTGATTTTGCCACTAAATTATAAATTTTATTTTATCTGCTGCATTTAGCAACAAAAGATTCTATATTTTGTGGTAAGAATTATTGGGTGTTAACCTCTTCGGTTAATTAATTATAAATCCATTTATTTCATTTGTTGCCTAAAAGTTTAGTGGACTTCCAGTTGCAGCATTTATTCATATTAATTAGTTATACATACGATTATTAATACATAATATGTATTAGCTTTTATAACACTGTCGTGGCCAACACTTTGTGACTGTCTTTGTTTCAGTCCATAATCTATTGGCTCGTGGTTTATCAAACTAACCCAAACTTAAATAAGATATTGTGTTATTAGTTCAACTTTGCTTAGTTATATTACAATAATTATGTTTACTTGCAGTTCTGTATTTAAGTTCTGAGTTAATAACCTACCTTTGATCCTCGTTAGATCGGTCAAATTCATACACTACTTTCGGTAAACCAGAGTGATTACTTCGGATAGTAGTAGGTGTAAGGCATACAGTATCGAGTTTACCAACAGAATTGGTCTCAGTACAATCATCATTAATTACTTAATAGTTTTTTGTGGTTATTCCCTTGTTTTTAAGTTTCACTATAAGATTATTGCTGTTTTAAATTTAAAAAAAACTAGAAGCCAATAGATCGAACCGTAAGTTAAGATTGTGTTTTCTTGTTTAATAAAACGTGCCTAACAACCCCGGATAACACTAGCGGAGCTTTTCCAGTTTAGCTGGTAAAACTGGTGGCGCTCACGAACTCCACACCTGGAGCCGGGTATTGCACACATTTCTCTCCGGTTCGCTCTAATTAAAATCCTTTCCTTTTTAAAATTAACAAGAAAATTGTGTTGCAACTTCCTCAAAGCTTTTTTTGGTAAATAGACCAAGTCAAAGTCAAAATATGCTTTATTGTTATAGCAATAGTTGTTTTTAACAAAACAACGTAAATAAAAATAAAGAAACAAACAGAAAATTTTGAGTTGAAGAAGTAGTCCATAATCTCGCAGTGGAGTTAACATGTAGAAGTGAAATAAAAGTCTTGTAGTCTTCCTTCACTTAATTTATTGCGCAATTTAGCTCAGGTAGCTCGACATGTTTCGAACAATTCGCTGAACAAGAGAAATTAGTTAGATTGATTGTTAGAAATTTGTCATACCATTGCCTTACATAAAATACATGTTACAGTTAAAACCTAAATTTAAACTTAAAAGATATTGTGCCACATAGGGCTTTAATTATTTATTTTTTCTTTCTTTTGGAGAACATTTTATCGATTTAGAAGGATTTTTTCAATTTAAATCTAAAGTAACGAAATCAGACTTGTCACGTTGATGGCTACGATTGAAAATTTAAGGTTAGGTTGACAGATGACAGAATGTCAAAAAAGCAAGAATGACAAATGAAGTTCAGAGCAATTTTCTTCTTCTCTTCCCCGAGGCAACCAATGGTTGGTGTGTTGGAATAAACATGGATGGGAATTAGGGCCCGAGCTCTAGAAAAGACATCCAACAATAAGTACAACCTCAAAGCCAGCGGGAAATACCTAGGAACTAGGCCCTTATACAAGTTTTTCTCACGGAGGGCACTACCTTGTTCGACTGTTCAAAATTATACAATACAAAAGTAAAATTCAAACCACGGGCTTGAGCTAATAAATATCTACTCCCCAGAGCTCAGGTCAGACACCACAATCAGAAAACAGGGAAAAACATCCCTTTAGAGAAATTAATTATAGGGGAAGAAAAAGGGGATAGCATATAATGGTTGTTAATTTTTTTTTGAAAATCGAGAATTAGGTCTTTTCTTTCTCTCCCCAACGTAAAAAAGGAACAGTTGGTATTTTAGAAAACATATTTAGTTTCTGAGTGGTAATCGGGACCCGAGATCCAAGAGAGACATCTAACAGTCGTTGCCGCATCGAAGCTAAAGGGTATTACTTAAGAACTAAAAACCCATACACAGGTTTCTTTCACGGAGGGTAAAACAGCAAACTTTAAAGTATACATGATCAAGCAGAGATGGCGTTGCTGTAGTAAAAATGCAAAAACCAAAAATTCACAAGACTATGAAGGCATTCGCCAATTTATGGAGAATGGTCTTCCGATCCGGGAACACAAGAGGAACATTAGTTATTAATAGTAAAGTAGAACCATGTTTAAAGAATAGAATAATGTTTTAAAGAGGGCAGGTATGTTGAGAGAATCAGGAACCAAAATCTGTGTTTAAGAAAGGTTTAAGAAGTTGAAAAGTGAGTTAAAGAATGTTGAAGTTGGTCATTTACGCATCTAGGGTTGTTAGAGTTTGTAGCTTTATTAATTTCAAGAATTTCTAAAAGATCCAATTTGTTACCTTTATGACACAAATGTAGGTGGGATCAAAATTGTGGTTGTTAACATAGATGTGCCTTGAAAAATTGGATTTTATGCTAGATGGGCAACGATTATGGTTCCTGGCCCTCTCAATTTCCTTGCAATGTTCATTAAATCAGGTGGTAAATTTCCTGCCAGTTTGGCCGATGTAAAAAGCACCACAGTCCTCGGTCGAGCAATTGACTTGATAAACTCCTGATTTATGTTCTGGCGGAATACGATCTTTTGAATTGACTACATAGGATCTTAAGGAATGTTTAGTTTTGAAACTGATATTAGAATTGTGAGCAGAAAAAAATATTTTTTAATTTACATGAAATAGGGCCTTAGAAAGGACTAGACTTTTGCGATCAGACCGCAGGGAGCTCCGAGCGTCATGCAAAAGTAGGGGCACGTATTACAATAAGTAATATTTCACCTTTCGTATGGCCCGCCGCTCGCTACCGCTCGCTACGGGGGCTCAAGAAAAGGAAACTAACCAGGGGCTAACCCAAACGTAACCCAAGACATACCTAAATTCAAGAAAAATATTTACGGAATTGGTTTTCTTGATTTTGGGTATGTCATGGGTTAGTTTTGGTTAGCAAATAGTTTTTTTCTTGAATTTAGGTATGTGTTGGGTTACGTTTGGGTTAGCCCCTGGTTAGTTTCCTTTTCTTGAGCCCCCGTAGCGAGCGGTAGCGAGCGGAGGGCCATACGAAAGGTGAAATATTACTTATTGTAATACGTGCCCCTACTTTTGCATGACGCTCGGAGCTCCCTGCGGTCTGATCGCTAAAGTCTAGTCCAAAAAGGTAAAAGGAAATATTTGGAATTGTTCTGTTCTTTAAAAATTAAATTCTTATTTAAAGACTTGTTCAAGTGTTTGAAATAAATTTTGTTAATAAGTTTAAGAGGAAAATTATTGTTAATTGCGATATGTCTAATGGTATGTAGTTCCTTGTCAAACTCAGATTTGTCCAAAGGGATAGAGAAAAGTTTCGAAAAGTAAGAATGGAATGCCGCAAACTTATGGTTATGAGGGTGATTAGAAAAATAAGGTATAGTGCTATCAGTAGAAGTTGGTTTACGATAAATTGAGAACTTAATTGAATTGTTGACACGAGAGAGGTTAAGGTCAAGAAAAGGTAGAGAGAGATCCACTTCAGTCTCACAAGTAAACTTTATAGAAGGATGTAGATAATTCAAAAAAGAAATAAAATTGTTTAAGTTGTCTAAATCACCTTGATAAATACAGAATAGTATATTATTTTATATGGAGGAAAAGTGATACTTTTCATGGCGCGCTTGTGTTTAACAGCCGAACGGAGTGAGGCTGGTAATAGAGAGCAAGCCATGAAAAGTAACTTTTCCTCCAAATAAAATATGCTGTTTTTTCTTCAGATGTCGACAAATTAGTGCAAAAACATCTCTTTTTAATAGTAATAATAATAATTATTAAAGATGTGGGCTCGCAAGGCGTAGACCGGTGTCGGTGAATAGGCACAGGTTGTTGCTATAGTAATGTAACATAAAGCTGTCAGTGGACACTGTCAACAATAATTATTTTTTTAAAATCGCGTCTCCGATTGCGTTTTAATTCCGTATTGATAAGCAGTTATTGAGTAACTTCGATTAAATAATAACCAATTTGTTCCTAAATTAGGGATTTTTAGAAATGCAGTGGACAAATTGAGTGATACATACAAATTTTAGTTTAATAAGTATCTATGTTGCTATGACAACACTTTTACCTCCGCCGGCGGAAAAGTGAAAAGTAAAGCTCCGGCGGAGGAAAAACGAAACTTCACGGCCGCCTACACAGTCAAGTAATGACGGATTTACTGACGTTTGAAGAAAAAATATCGTCCACATATCTCCTGATGAAGAAAATGTGGTTGAAAAGATGGTTGTTTATAATTTTATTTTCAAGAATAGACATGAAAAAAAAAGAGGTGCGAGACTAGAACCCATTGCTACACCATTGTTTTGTCTATAAAATTTATTGTTGAACTGAAAGAAATTTTGTTGTAAAACTAGGTCAACCAGAGAACATAAATTGTTGATATGAACATTTTCTAAATCAGTACTACCAGATAGTAAATCTTTGACTAGCAACATGCGTTCGTCAGGAGGGATGCTCGGGAAAAGGTTTGAGACATCAAAGGAGACCAAAAAACTTGAAGGTGGTATTACTAAATGAGTTAATTCTTGTGCCAATTGTGAAGAGTTTTTAATTGAAAAGGTACTTTTAAATTTGGCGAGAGAGATTAAAGTCTGATTAAGCCAAGAACTCAATTTGTCACAAGGAGAGCTACAATAAGAAACTACAGGGCGGATAGGTATATCCTGCTTGTGGATCTTGGGCAGGCCATAAAGTAGAGGCGTTAAAGGATTAATGGGAATTAATTTGAATTTGTCAGTTTTAAAAAAATCAGTGGTGTCTTTCGTTGATTTGAGAGTGTTCTTAAATTTAATAACAAATTTATCCGTTGGATTGTAATTGATAATAGAAAAGTCCTCTGAAGATAAAAAGATTTCCACTTTATTGACGTATCGTGGTCTGTCCAAGATCACCAAGCAGTTGCCCTTGTCCGCCTTGGTGAGAGTTAGGTTATCGGTGTTTATTTATTTTTGTCTTTAAAGTTTTAGAATCGTTGTCATTGCTCGATCGAGGACGGTGAGTACTAAACCTATGGAAATGGTTAACGCATGCAGCAGATTGAGATCTAAGTGCCCCTTTAGAGTAGGTAGAGAAATAGTAGAAAGAATGTTCTCGTACTTCTCCATCCCTTTGGACAAAACTGAGTTTGACACAGAACTACATACCATTAGACATTTCGCAATTAACAATAATTTTCCTCTTAAACTTATTAACAAAATTTATTTCAAACACTTGAAGTCTTTAAATAAGAATTTAATTTTTAAAGAACAGAACAATTCCAAATATTTCTCTTTACTTTTTTGGAGCCCTATTTCATATAAATTAAAAAATACTTTTTCTGCTCACAATTTTAACATCAGTTTCAAAAATAAACATTCTTTAAAATCCCATGCAGTCAATTCAAAAGATCGTATTCCCCCAGAACATAAATCAGGAATGTATCAAGTCAATTGCTCGACCGAAGACTGTGGTGCTTTTTACATCGGCCTGGCAGGAAATTAGCACCCGAATTATTGAACATTGCAAGGAAATTGAGAGGGCCAGGAACCATAATCGTTGCCCATCTAGCATACAATCCAATATTTTAAGACACATCTATGTTAACAACCACAATTTTGATCCCACTTTAGATATTAAATTTTTACATTTCTGTCATAAAGGTAACAAATTGGATCTTTTAGAAGTTCTTGAAATTAATAAAGCTACAAACTCTAGCAACATGTGTAAATGACTAACTTCAACATTCTTCAACTCACTTTTTCAACTCTTTAAAACTTTCTTAAACACAGATTTTGGTTCCTGATTCTCTCAACATATCTGCCCTCTTTAAAACATTATTCTATTCTTTAAACATTGTTCTACTTTACTATTAATAACTAATGTTCCTTTTGTGTTCCCGGATCGGAAGACCAAATTGGCGAATGCCTTCATGGTCTTGTGAATTTTTGGTTTTTGCATTTTTACTACAGTAACGCCATCTCTGCTTGATCATGTATACATTAAAGTTTGCTGTTTTACCCTCCGTGAAAGAAACCTGTGTATGGGTTTTTAGTTCTTAAGTAATTCCCTTTAGCTTCGATGCGGCAACGACTGTTAGATGTCTCTCTTGGATCTCGGGTCCCGATTACCACTCAGAAACTAAATATGTTTTCTAAAATACCAACTGTTCTTTTTTACTTTGGTCAGAGAAGGAAAAGTTTTATGACCTAATTCTCGATTTTCAAAAAAATTTTAACAACCATTATATGCTATCCCCTTTTTCTTCCCCTAACATTAATTTCTCTAAAGGGATGTGTTTCCCTGTTTTCTGATTGTGGTGTCTGACCTGAGCTCTGGGGAGTAGATATTTATTAGCTCAAGCCTGTGGTTTGAATTTTACTTTTATATTGTATCATTTTGAACACTCGAACAAGGTAGTGCCCTCCGTGAGAAAAACTTGTATACGGGCCTATACTCGGCGCGCCGATCAGATTCACCAAACACGGAAAACACGGATACAATAATTCTTCTTATTTTATGATTCCATTGATTCCAAACATAGGAACTTTCATTAACACACTCTATTTTTATTTTTGTCTTATGGATAAGAAAAATCGAAATCAAAAACAAAACATTGGGGCGATTTAATGATAAAATACGACGAATTGTTTCCGCGATTGGTGAATCTGTTCGGCGCGTCGAGTATAGTTCCTAGGTATTGAGGTTGTACTTATTGTTGGATGTCTTTTCTAGAGCTCGGGCCCTAATTCCCATCCATGTTTATTCCAACACACCAACCATTGGTTGCCTCGGGGAAGAGAAGAAGAAAATTGCTCTGAACTTCATTTGTCATTCTTGCTTTTTTGACATTCTGTCATTTGTCAACCTAACCTTAAATTTTCAATCGTGGCCATCAACGTGGTGCCAAGTCTGATTTCGTTACTTTAGAATTAAACTGAAAAAATCCTTCTAAATCAGTAAAATGTTCTCCAAAAGGAAGAAGAAATAAATAATTAAAGCTCTATGTGGCACAATATCTTTTAAGTTTAAATTTAGGTTTTAACTGTAACATGTATTTTATGTAAGGCAATGGTATGACAAATTTCTAACAATCAATCTAAGTAATCTCTCTTTTTCAGCGAATTTTCTTCTTTTCTTCCTCCTACACTTAATTCTAGATTATAAGATGATACTTTTCTCCAAAGGGTTGAATTTTTCCCCTTCTTACTGTGGTCTTCGGACCCGAGCTCTGGTGAGTAGGTTTTCATTTGTTCAGGCCGTTGGTTTGAATTTTACTTTTATATGGTATTATTTCGAACTTGAACTCTTGAATAAGGGTAGATTCTTTTAGCTCTCCTGATGATGAACATTTATATGTTCGAAACATGTCGAGCTACCTGAGCTAAATTGCGCAATAAATTAAGTGGAGGAAGACTACAAGACTTTTATTTCACTTCTAGAAAATTTTGAGTAATAATACAATAAAAAAACTAATCCTAAAGACAGATACAGCTTTCATCCATAAAATAGATGAAATCGCTACATAATAAAATTGTATAAAGAATATAAAATTTAAAAAGTAAACCCTGTAAATTAAAGAAAAGAAAATTATCATATAGTTCAAAGGCGGAACAGTCAAAATTACATGCTCGATACATAAATGTAATTAATTAAATCAATTAAAAAGGATCACAGAAAAATTCTGAAAGATTGTAATAGGGCCGGAAGGCTAATAGTCTTCCCATTTCTGATCTAAAACTTCTCAATGGGGGTAACTCCTTAATGTTGCATGGGAGTTATTTTGAAAATCTCGACACCATCAAAGAATATTGATGTTCTTGTCAATGTGGATGTGGGGATGGGCAAATGCAAGTTATTCTGTTGGCAAGCCTAATGTCAGCGATTTTCTAACTTTAAATTTTGGCGATTTTTATAAATTATGCCAATGATTCTAGTATATAAAGGTAGGTTAGGGTGAAAATGCTTTGTTGAATAAACAAGGGCCTGAGTCACGAGGTTGTGCCTGACAGATGTCTCGCAGATCACGCTTCTGTATGACAAAGAGCAACTGGATGAGATAGTTGCTTGCGTTGCCCCAAAAACAGATACCATATCGAAGCCGTGACTGTATAAGAGCAAAACACACAAACCTACCCACCTCCGGCCCAAGCTCCCCACAGACCAACCTAACAGCATTGCAAACACATGATAATTTGAAATCAATTATGTGAGCTTCAAACTTTAGTTCACAGTCGATAGTGATCCCAAGAAATTTGCTGCTTGCATGTTGCTCTATCAGCCTACCTTCGATATTGACATCCTCCAGTACTCCTAAAGCACAAGAGTCTAGTCTTTTGAGAATCGAGACTGACGAGATTTTGGTCAAACCATTGTTTTATTTCCTGTAGGTCCGCAAGTTTTGTAGCTGCATTTTAGAGTTTCAACCCATTAGGGCAGGTCGTAGAACTATTCCATGCTGTTGACATACTTTGCAATATCCTATCATGATAGAGGGGAGATTTTCATTACTAAATTCAGCCAGGTACTGCTTCATTCATCGGTGCCGCTATTTTTTTAAAAATGGATATAATTTTGAAATTCTTATTACCAATTTTTGCTACGACCGCAAGATTCGAAATATTAAGAGTTTTGCTACCCAAAGTATGGCTTGGGATGTCGTTTCTAACTAATATAGCCACCCCTTGGCCGGCCTTGGCTTCTCCATCCTCCCTGTACATAATATAATTTACAAAACACATGGCTTTTCAGTTAACATTTGGACCTCAAATTGTGTTTTGCGTAGTCCTTTAGCGTTCCAGGCAGCGATGGTGTAGCTATCCATTAAGTGTATCAATGGCGCTCATTAAGTTCCTTAAAAAGTCATTAATTTTGTCTATTTTTTGTTTTGTGTCGTCCCTGGTTGTACTTGATGCCTGCACCTATATAAGTTGCTTCGCGAGGAGATTCCCAGCTCCCGAAGTTGCGGCTGTCTGATCTAAATTGGGAGACAAAGGTACTGTCATCTGCAAATCTCTAAACAGGATTATTGGTTTCCGTCAGCAGGTCATTAATATAGATGAGGAATTGAGTTGGTGAAAGTATTGCGTCCTGAGGCACTCCCGCATTAATGGTGAATGTGTGAGATGTGTCCATCAACTGCAATGTGCAGAGATCGGTTCTTAAGGAAACTCGCAAGCCAGCTGCAGAGAGACGCTTGCAGTTTGTTGAGCAATCCGTCATGCCAAACTCTGTCAAATGCCTTCGAAGTATCCAACGCAATCGCTCGAGATTCTCCGTAGTTCTCCATATGTGAGTAACATAGGCCAATATATCTCCCGTCGATCTCTGTTTGCGGAAACCGTATTGGTTATCGCTAATTATTCTGTTAGTCCCAAGGTTCTTGAGTAGTTGTTGATTCACTACACGTTCCATGACTTTGGAGAGTATTGGAAGCAAGGCAGTTAGGCGATAGTTTGAAGGCGTAGTTTTCTTGCCTTTTTAACAAATATCTGAAAAAATGCCAACATTTGCCATTTTTATCAAGCCTATCTTTTTTATCTGGAAAATACCAGAGTATCATATTTTGTAGCCAAAAAAATAATGCAGTTATCTAAAAACAAAGTGCATGGACAGATAGTGTTGCAGGTAGCGCCCTCTAGGAGCTACAATAAAATAATTATCAAGTATGAATCTAAATCCTAACACATTATAAAATATTCCTTTAAATAATTCTATAATAAAATAACAAAGGAAACATTAGGTGTGTGCCTACTTTCTGCTCTCACAAGTCAGGAAGGATACCTATTGATTTCTTAATAATAGTGATGGGGTCACGGCTATTTATAACTTCTCTAACACAATGAGCAGGATGTTTCCTTCGTGTCTTAATTTCAAACGTTCAAATAGAGATATCATTTTCAGCCTATGCGTGCTTTTAATATTAGAATCAATATTTTTATTTTAACATACTTTTTAACGTAATCAAACTAAATAATAATTCGGTTGAAGAGTGATATTATACAATCATTGACTTAAAGTATTTGTGGAATTGCTGGCGGTTGTATGTGGTTTATCACACTGAAATGCTAAATAGTCAATAATAAATTTATGTAGGGCGAAATTCAGCTTTTAAAAGTGCTATACTTCTACCGATAAATGTAAGATTTAAAAAAATATTTAATTACCGATTTTTAAAATGTAAAAATTAAAAGTCCATAGTTCCAAATTGTTAATTTTAAATGACATTCTGTCTTTTTTATTGGAGTAAGATTTATTGGAGTTTAAGTGATTTCGATCCTATATAGTAAATTCAGAAATGTTTAACAGCACACAACCTCAATTACATCACACGGAGCAGGTGCAAAGTGTTAATGTACCTAGTTAATGTACACTTACCTTTAGTGTTTGCAATTCTGACTACTGTATGTATTTAGTTTATAGTGGTAGACCTGAAAATAATTAGGGTTATATACCTACCTACAGTTGGTAAGAAGAGTAGAGTTGAGTCAGCAAGTAAATGTCGTGTGAATTTGATCTGTTCCAATATTCCAATATATAAAAAAGTTCAGTCTGTCTTACACGGGTTATTATTCTCCAAAGGTCCTAAGTTAACAGGTTATGGGCCCAGATCGTAGTTGGGAATCCAGGTAGCCGGAAGAATTTGGAGAAAAGTGAAATAAACAGTGCGAGTAACTTTGTTCGGCAGTGTATCGGGATACGTCAGTCGTGTGCGGAAGAAAAGTCACTATGGCCACGGCACAACAAAACAGCATCAAACAGTTTAATGGATCTGGGTATTCAAACTGGAAATTTAGGGTAAAATGGCTGTTGGAATATCAAGGAGTTTTGGAAATGCTGACTCAAGCACCACCTACTGCTGAGACAGAATTGATTCATTTTAAATGATGTTAAAGCGAGAAACCTGATCGTAAACTATCTTGCAGATACCGTGCTGGAAATGGTGAAAGGAAAAACAACAGCCAAAGAAATCATAAACAGTTTACGAGGTACGTACATGAAATCAGGTGTGGCAAATCAAATACAACTTCAAGGAAAGTTAAGGAATTTGAAATTTTCTGGTCAAGGTTCACTAAATGAATTCATTATTGAATTTGAAAAGACTGTCTATGCTCTGAGAAATGGTGGAGGTACAATTCAAGAAAGTGAAGTTATATCCCAGTTGCTTGCAGCAATGCTAGACTCGTATCATGGAGTTACAACAGCTCTCGATGTCCTGTTTTGTCAAGGTAGCTCAGTGACATTTTATTTTGTTAAGAGTAAATTACTTACAGAGGAAACAGACAAAGAAAGGATGAAAATGAACCAGGAATATCACAAGCTTTTAGTGGGTTTAGAGGAAGATATGGTCAAAAGTTTAGAAACCGAAACAATCAAGGTGACAATTCGGGTGGTAATGTGAAATTTCCCTATAACTGTTATTATCGTGGCATGAAAGGACATAAAATGTCGGACTGTCCTAAGAGAAAACAAAATATCAAAGGCTCAAATAAAGGTTTGGTTAATGTAGCCAATGAAGAAGAGAAAATAGCCTTTATCACTTCAATGGATATTGCGACTTTTCAAACAAACACTGATAATGTGATCAAGTTTATTGTTGACAGCGGTGCCACCAATCATGTGGTGATTTTTTTTTATGGCAGTGGCACACACGCTAAAGGTAGATCCTATGGC
>MU186446.1:71402-90392 GCA_016904865.1 Pissodes strobi
TTGGCTCCACCAAAGGATAACTTACCGGATATTGTAGCTAATATAGAAAGCTCTATTCAACATCTTCCTGACTCTACTAAAGGATTTGTTAGAGAAGCATGCAGGAATCAGATCTCAAAAAATGTAATTAATAATAATGTTAACTCTCGTCCTGGAAAAGGAAAAAATACAATCAAAAGATTAAAGGAGAAAGATGTTTTCTATCTAAAAGCTGACAAAGGCAATAAGGTTGTTATATTAGACAAAAGCGAATATTTTCAACGAGTTGATAATTTAATAGAATCCGGGCCCTATAACAAAATCTCAAGGAATCCGTTATCCAAGATGGTAACACAAGTTAAAAACACTTTGAAGAAATGTAGCAACCTTATTTCTGATCAAATTAAATACAAATTATCTGTGAGCAATCCTACTATGCCGAAACTATATTGTCTTCCCAAGATTCATAAACCTGGGAAGGCAATGCGTCCCATAGTCTCGGCAATAGGATCGCCAACTTATAATATATCCAAGTGGCTAGCAAACCAGTTTGAAAATTTACCTATAAAACAACAGAACTCAGGAGTACTAAATTCCTTAGATTTCATAAACAAAATTAAAGGTACGAACCTTAAGGAAGGTGAAATTTTAATCTCGTTTGATGTTTGCTCATTGTTCCCTAGTGTACCAATCCCACAGACCTTGCAATACCTTGGGGAATTACTTGAGATGAACAATTTTGATAACGAAATCAAACAAGAATATTTAACTTTAACCAAACTTTGCATGGATCAAAATTATTTTCAATATAAAAATAACTATTACCAACAACTTGAAGGCACGGCAATGGGTAACTGTTTATCGCCGTTCTTAGCTAACCTTTTCATGAGTAAATTTGAAAATGAAATCAGTCAGGAGTTCGAATATTTTCCAAGGGTATGGTACAGGTATGTGGATGACATTTTCGCGATTTTCGACACAAAAACCGCTAATATCGAAGATTTTGTAACCAAACTAAATAACCGTTTCCCCACCATTAAATTTACTTATGAAGTCGAGAACAATGGCAAACTTCCATTTTTGGATACTTTAGTGATTAGAAACGATAAGAACACACTTGAATTTGATATTTATAGAAAAAGTACTGCCACTAACCGATATATTCCTAATGACTCCTTCCACTGCGACCAACACAAATTGGCCAGCTTACATTTTTTGGTACACCGTATGGTTAACTTTCCTCTCAGCAGAGAAAGATTTAATAATGAAAAGGAGACAATTAGGAATATAGCGAAAGTTAATGGTTTCAATACTAACTTAATAAATAGACTAGTTAATAGGCATTTGTTCAGAAAGACCATTCGTGATTCCACTTCTTTCGTCAATCAGGATGAAAATACAAAATATGTCTCGATACCATATAATCCTCAGTATACTAGAGGACTTCAAAAAGTCTTTAAGGAAGTAGGTTTAAAATTAGTATACCAAACTCAGTTCAACATTAAGAAATTATTAGGTGATCCAAAGGACAAAATTGAAATATTAGAAAGAAGTGGAATATATGAAATTGGATGCATGGATTGTAACCAAAAATATGTTGGGCAAACTAGAAGATCTATACAAACGAGATTCAAGGAACACATAGCTCATTTAAAGTATGGTAGAACAGAAAAATCAAGTGTTGCCGAGCATGCTTTTGATAACAATCATAGAATAACAATTAAAAATTTAAAATTAATTCACAATATAACTGATAGGAGATTATTAGACGCATATGAAAGTATGGAAATTATTAAATGTAAGAATAGTTTAAACAGGATATAGGTCGATAACAAGCGGGATCACTTGAGTCTCCTCCTTTAAATAGAGGTATGACCAAACCAATTTTTAAGCAGGAAGGAAACACGCCCTTATCAAAAGAATCATTTATATCATTTGTGAGTGCACTCAATGCTGAGTCCGGTAAATTTTCAAAAATTTTGACTGATATATCATCCAGACCAGCGAAATTCTTATTTTTTACTGAAGTGAAAACTTTTTAGGCGCGTTTTGCGTTTTTCCCAGGGTATTGAATTCAGTAAAACCGTCACGTGTCACGCATCACGCGTCACGCTCGGAGCCGTCACGCTCGGATATGTATGGCATGTTCCCGTATAGGTAGAGGGCTGAAATTTTCAGGGAATGTAGCCGGGGTAAAAAGAAGATCTTGGACGAAAACAGGACCCCGTACTCCGTTTGGCCAGGAATTGCGGGAGAAGGAAAAACAAATAATTAATTTCAGGAGAACGGGAAGAGGTACGGGGTCGAAATTTTTATGGTAGGTGCGCCCCATGGGGGGCCACCTTAGACCATACGGGGGAGACCGGAGCTCTAATTTAAGGGGGGATTTTTGGGGGAAAACAGTTTTTTGCCCGTACCTCTGCAAAGAAGGCTCGGATCGAAATTCTGACAAACGATGACCCCGCTTGTTTGAGGTTTTCACTTCTATCGTGTGGTCTTAAGCACACATAATTTTTTTTTCCTTAAAAGTACTTTAAATTTCTCTTATATCAGTGTGACCCATATAAAATGATTCCAAAACAGATACATTACGAAGAAAACACATGGGATTCACTTGAGAATTAAAATCTTCTAATAAGTTCTGAGCCACGTGCAATAAAAGCCACTGAGTGCGTCTGAAGCCATATTAAATTCTTCCGAAGACGAGCTACATTTCCCCCTTAATTCATTTACAATCTTCCATCCTTCCTTCACCCTGTTTCCAGCCTCATTCAGTGTACCCTCATAATACATTTTCTTTGATGTCCGAATAACACTCCTGTATATTCTCTTATATCTATTAAAATAGTTATTTAAAAAGTCTGAAGGATGAAATTTTCGAAGATTATGTAAACATCTTAGGTTCCTTGAAGCTCTTTTAATTCCTTTGACAATCCAAGGTTTTTTATGTTTTTTTTTCTTAGTTTTTTAATAGGAAAATGCGTGTTAAAGAGATTAATTAGTATATTATTAAACTGTTCAAGAGGATCGGGATTCTGCAAAATCAAGTTCCAGTGCACAGAATCTGCTGCAATTCTAAAATTATTAAAGTTAATAATGCTAAATATACAATTTGTGCACTCTTTTATATTACAGCTAAAATTAAAATTAACATTGGCCATTATTGCCTCGTGATGTGATAGACCAGCAGATATCACAGATACATTACACTTATCACTATCACAGTGAGTTAAGTTTGCTTGTTATACGAGTTGGCTTACTAACTAACTTATTGGGACTAAATGAGTCCAACAAATTATTAAGGCTATGAACATTCATCGATCCCTTGTCCTGAAAATCAAGATTAAAATCACCAGCCACAATAATCCTGGAATTCAAAGGGAGAAATGATAACAAAGTTTCCAGCCCTACCAAGAACTCACCAACACAGCCCTTCGGCGGCTTGTAAATGCAAAGTATATAAAAGTTATGTTTTTTGTTATGATTAAGAGAGAATTCAAATACACCCTCTTTAGTTATAAAGGTATATTTAGACACACCAACAAAAGAAAACTATTTAAGAATTGTTCTTTTACAAAAATCATTGTTCTTCCATGGTTAGATTCTTTTCTACAAAATATAGATGATAGGATAGTACATAATTAGGAAGATGGCAGGGTTCTTTTTTTTTAGGCAGTGTTCTGTGATTAACAGAATATCAGGCAAATTTCCGGTTTCCAGAAATACTGAAAGCTCATCGGATTTATTTCTTATAGACTGAACATTTAAAACTAAGAAACGTACCTGATTCCTACCTCATTTCCTAGACAACCGCTATTTCCTGTCCGACCGGAAAATCTTAAAACTTTTTAACTTAACCCAAACAAGGTAATAATGGTAAGTAACAAACAGCAAAAGGCAAATGGGTGACTTTAATGCATATGCACATTTTTAATCACCGGTTATACTAATCCCAATATTGGAATAGAGAAAAAAGTGAATTCACAAATATATAAGATTCAATTTTAATGACCTTTCCACAAAATTGAATTGCTTATTTTTTTTAAATAATTGTTCGGGTCTCCTTTTTTATCTTAACATCGCAGTCTCATCTGGCCAAATTTAGCTGCACTTTTTGTCAAGTTATTAAAATATAACTTATTTCTCAGTCAATTAACATGTTCATCGAGATATTCGAATGTGAATAATATATCATCTTACCATACTTGGTACCGTGACAACAGCAAAAGATATATCGTCATCAAACTGAAAATCCAACATTGGCAATCACTATAATATTAGTCTATCAATTTACACTTACGAGCAATTTTTAAACTGATTGTCTAAACCGTGAGCCGCATATGCGAGCTCTTAGATCGCGGCCAAACTGTGGGGGGGCAAAAAGGATTATTCAAATGATTTGTGCTAATGATCGTCGCATGGTGGGGAGCGCCAAGGTCAAATATGAAGGATTGTGAACGGACGGCACGGACCTCTGCTCGATTGCATGATTGCCGGACGCTGACATTGGCGTGCTTTTGTTTTTGTTATATATTAAATACATATTTATAATGGCCAGCAGATATTATGCGCCGTAAAAAAAAAACAATTATGGGGTTTTCATATTCTTAGTCCCTAATTTTCTGCTATGAGCAATTAATGGTATTTGTCCCATCGACGCGAACTAAAGTATGCACGATTATGCGATTACCGTGTTTTTGAGAAAAAATATTTGTAAACTGAGTGTACCTACCTTTTAGAGCAACTGTTGCTCTTCTTTTTATGAAAATTTGGCAGAATTTATGGACAATATCAATATATTATATTTCGTCTATAACGCGCTTTAGAGAGTATAGTCGATTTTGGCTTAAGTTCTACATAGTGATGAGCAAGACTGGTCTTGGTCATGATCTTGCAGAAAAAGCGAGGCCAAGACCAAGACCAAAACCAGCTCCAGGTCTGCAAGACCAAGACCAAAACCGAGCAGTGCAAGACTTATGCAAGACCAAGACCTATAGTACTGCAAGACTTACGCAAGACCAAGACCAAGCATGCAAGTCTTGAGGTCTTCACATTTTTTATTTGTTAACATAATGCTCATAATTCTGGGATCGAAATATGGAGAAAAAAATTCTATAAACATTTGTAAAAAATCATTTTGTTTGTGAGATGTATGCAGGGAAAGTTAGAACGTATTCACTATTTGACACGCAGCATTTTATGTAAGTGAATAAGAATGTATTCAAGCAAAAAGACCAGTAACATTTTTAAAGAAAATTATACTCATAATTACAAAAATCTAATTTGAATTTTAAACAAATTACACAAATGTCTATACATTTCTCCACGCGTTTTTGAATATGTTTCTGGCCAGTAAGCCCTGAGGGTGTAATAATACGCATATTCTGATATTATAGAGTGATCAATTGAAGCATCATCCTGGGTTCCTCACATAAACTATATAAGAGCTAAAAAATTGGTTAAATAGAAAACCCTTTTTAATTGCTAGATCAATTCTAAATGAATTAATCTTAATATATTTATTTCATAATAATGAACTTTATTTATGTTTCTCATTTTCGACATGTTTTCAAAAAGACAAAAAATTGTATTTATGAAAACGGCTGATTTTATGTAATTTTTAAATTTTTGTTTGTACCTACTATATGTTTTCGACAAAATATAGTACAGAGTTCAACAGTCGTCCTTGTATTACGCTTTGTAATTTGGTTGTTGTTTTTTAATTGTTCTTTGTTTGTATAATGTTTATTGTAATCCGCAATATTATCAATTTTAATCCTGTGATGAGATATGAATGTTAAGTGTAGGAGAGAAAAGCACAATTATTTTGGTAAGTTTCATGAATTTTTGTTTTTCTTTTAACAAAAAATACTGATTCTATGACATACAGATGCATTACATATTTTATCATTAGAAACCCTTTCTGATATTTCATTTCGTTAACCGATTTTTTTTGTCTTATTAAACAAAGATATTACTTAAGAAAGGTTTTGTTTTTGGGCTTAAGGCTCTTGTTTTGTTTTTTTTTTCATCAAATTGTAAGATTGAACTATATATTCTAAAAGTAGCTTTCTCCTCTTAACAGAGCCCCGATGATGAGTTAATATAATTCGAAACGTTGGCAAGAAATAATAATTGGTTTTCTTGTTACCCGACTAATAATCCTACAAACACCACTTAAATTATACATTTTGGTCACCATCTTTACTGTTTTTTTTTTGAAAATATCTCGACAACAAAAAAATATGGGATCCCTATTAAAGCAGCATTGAACTAGAAATTAAATAGCATACAACTTTTTCCATTAAACCTATTTTCTAGCACTTATAGTTTTCAAGTTACCAATCCTATAATGAGTGAAGAAAAGTACACTTTACCACACTCGAGTAGGTAAAATTGTTAGCGAATTTGTCATTTGCTGAGAAATGCATAAAACTGATGTGCAGTTCTTCATTCAGCAATAATAATTTTGGTTAATTTCAAGGCCCAGCTAACGGGCCTCCTTAGAATCGATTTTCATAGAAGGACGTAAAATCCAGTGACTGATTTATATATATTTTCAAACTTATGACATTTTATTATTGAAAAATATTCTACAAAAAAATTGTCAGCATAAGTGCATCAGATTATCAAGAGATATAGATATTACATTTTAACTAACATTTTTTTGAATATTTCTACTTAAAAAAATTACCTGATTTAGTAGTTAAAATTTGTCGTTGTGGAACTTAATATTGAAAAACCAAAAATTTCATACTGGCAAATACTATCCCTTTCTTTAAACCTTTATTTACTTTAAAGGGCTTGAAAAACTTTATTAATCTTCTTTGTAAATCATCTCCAGTAAAAATCTACCAAGCAAGTCTTGCAGCAAGACCAAGACTGGCCCTGCAAGACCAAGACCAAGACCACTTATTAGACTTCAAGATCAAGACCAAGACCATATATGCAAGACCAAGACTAACTCGGTCTTGGTCTTGGTCTTGCATTTGCTCATCACTAGCTACAACAGAGCCTAAAAGTGAGAAACTTGACATTCGTCTTATAACCAAGTAAATTATTTCAACAATACATTCAAAACCTGGGAGGACAGTAACATATGATGTTTATACTGAATTCCTACATTAATAGCGTAACTATAACTTACGCAATATAATTGTATTTTATTTCGACCCCAGTTATGGAAAATCACTTAGCCTTAAAAAGATTGAATATATTAGTAAACCTCAACTTACAAAATGAATATTTATGTTAATAATTAATATTAACATTCCAGAAGCAGTAGCAAAACAAAATTTCTTTCAAAATGTTTATTATAAAATGGTTCCAAAATAGTTATGTCTAATTTTTTATTTTTTTTTATTTTATTTATTTTAATCAATAAGAGTAACTATACAATAGCAATTTATACAAATTACAAAAACAAAAAGAAAATTATTACAAAATAAATTAGTTAAGAATGCACCTAGGTAAGAACCTGTATGTGCAAAAGCAAGCTTTTATAATAATACAAAACAGTTTTTATACAGAATCTAGATAGTGTTATGTCGTTTTTTTTTTTGACAAAGCTATAAAAGTATAAAAATTCGCTCCCTTCTAAAAAATGTTCATAAATAAATGAAGATTAAATGCTACGTAAATCTTACACTGTTTCACAAATGTTGTAAGTTTCTGTATCATTCTAATTTCCAAGGGTAATAAGTTATAGAATTTTATACCCAAATAGTTAACAAATCTGTGATTTACATTTTTTCTAAAAGAAGGTATATTTTCGACAATTGGTTTGCATTTGCCCTTGTATGGTACTTATTGGAAACATATTGCTTAAGATTTGGGTTTTTATGTAAAAATTTACAAGTTGATATAACATAAAGTGCCCTTAAACTACATATATCACATGTATAAAGTTGGTTGGTCGCATACAATCTTGGTAATCTAAACATTATTTTCACAATACAATTCTGAATAATAGTCAATTGTTCCATACTACTATCATAACCGCCACCCCAGATCACCAGCCCGTATCTTAGTAGTTGTTCAACCAAAGCTTTGTAAATCATTACTAATAACTTTCTATTTAAAAATTCTCTGAGTAAATAAAATTTATGAAGTAAACATCTGATCTTTTTACATAAGTATATTATATGTTGGTTCCATTTTAGATTTTGATCAATCATTATACCCAGGTACTTAGTACAAGAGACCTGTTTTATTGGCTCAAAAAATGTGTTTTTTTTATATTAAGAGATAATTTAATTTTATCTAAGTGTGCTTTTACTCTTAAAAAACCACAGATCATTTTATCCTTTGCCTCTTGCCATGTTGAGCCTCTAAATATTAAAACTGTGTCATCCGCATAAGCTATCATTTTACCCCCAATATCCATCTTATTCAGTTCGTTTGTATATATGTTAAAGATAATAGGCCCCAATATAGTTCCCTGTGGAATACCCATCGATATGCATTTTGCATCGCTGCGCGTTTCTCCTATTCTGACATACTGTATACGTCCTTCCAAATAATGTCGGAAGACATCCAACACTGTACCCCGTACTCCATATGCTTCCAGCACATTTATCAGCACTTCATGGGACACAGTGTCAAATGCCCTCTCAAGATGCAAGAACACGCCAATACATTTATCTTTCTCATCAAAAGCATAACTAACTTCATTCGTAAGACTGTACATGGCCCCCTCAGTACCAAGACCCTCGGCAAAAGCATATTGATTTTTTGCCATAATTTCATTAAGGTTTAGAAATTCTATTAAACGGAATTTAAGACATTTTTCGAAAATTTTACCTATATTACTTATGACACTTATTGGCCTGTAGTTTTCAACGTTCATTATGTCCCCTCCTTTATGTATCGGAATGACAATAGATGTCTTAAAAAGCACTGGAATTTTTAATGTTTTAAAAATAAGGTTGATTACGTGAGCTAAAGGTTCCTTCAAGTAATTATTTATCACTTTTAGTAATCTAGCTGTTAGGGAATCAATTCCAGGTGCACAATTGTTTGGTAGACTATTGATATGCTTCACAATTTCATTGGCATCTACTGGTCTTAAGAACATAGATGAACTCGGCTGATTCTCCAATACGCGATATCCAGATGATTTTGGAATTCTCTGTGACATTTTTTCTCCTATATTGACAAAATAATTGGTCATTGTCAGTCAAGGGTTCGGATTTTAAACAATTATTATTAAACAGTGGATAGCACATTTTTGTACTGGAGTTATATGATACTGTTACGTTTTTCCCGTGGGTTCTGGACGAAATTACAACTTTTACTTTTACTATTTTAAACTAATACTCTCTTTATTCCTTATCACTCTATGCAAATAAACACACTAAACTACTCTTATAATCCGCCATTTATATATAATCTAAAATCTAACGCGATCACTCAGGACGTAGCGAGACCGCTCTATATTATTCTCGACCAGCCATCGGGAGAATTCCACAGTTCCTGAATCTTCGGGGCCGGCGATGACTTATACGTAGACGCGACAAGGCTAGTACTATAGGGTGGCACGAAAATATTTGGATGGTTGCTAGCCGTGATATTGCCTCCCTCTTAAACCTGATCGTCCCGATCAGCTGCTTCATGTGCGTGATACGCTTTGAGCCTCTGGAGGTGGACAACTTTGAGTCTGCTTCTGGGGCTACGTTGAATTCTAAACACTACGTCATTAATTCTTTTGATGACTGTATAGGGCCCTTCGCATACTGGCGTTAGCTTGGGAGGTCTTCCTTTCTTCCATTGTGGATTATATAACCATACTTTATCATTTATCTGAAATCCCATGCTTGGATATCATATCGAGACTTCATTCGGTCAGTGGCGAGACGTTCAAACGGTAGTCCCACATCATTCTGTTTCATCTTCTCACTAGAGCTTGTCTAGGGTCCTTGACTTGAGGCACAGGTAGAACACTGCCAGCACCATGATTTCATATCCTGGCAGTAGTTGACCCAGTAAAATCTATCGCGGATCCTGTCAATCGTTCTACTAACTCCGAGATGAGCACCAAACTTTCCATTATGTGCTTCTTCCAGAACTTCCGATACCCTCTTCCTTGGTACCACTAACGGCGTCTTCACTACTTTTGTATCGGCGCTTTCCCAGGCTCCTTTAAGGAGTCCATTTTCAACTACCAGGGAGTCCCACCGAGCCCACAGAGATTTAAAAGTGAATCCCTTATTTGAAATATATCTCCAGCTTGGTCTGGGTTGACGTTCTTTTTTAGCTTTTAACAGTAGTGCTATTTCACTATCCTCAAGCTGGTTTTTCTTTAGTTGCTCTGTGGACCACGGCTGATCAATTTTATACTTGATTTGTCCAATGGGAGTGATTCCTTCTCGTTGGTCTATTCTATGGAAATGTTTATAATTATCCTCACATGACCTTCTAGATAAAGCATCTATTATTATGCCACCTTCCTTCCCTGTGTTTAGCCTTAAAGTTGCATTGTTTTAACCATTCCTGATTTGACTTTGAATTGCTAGCGTCTCTGGATGGAGATGTAGACCGTAGTTGTACTCGACAATCTCTCTCTTGAAATGTCCAGTCCTGCCATATATATAGCATCGATTTGAATCATTTCGGTTACATGTTCTATCCTCTAGTGGCACCCGGAACCTTTGTACTTGACAGTCTCTTTTGAAATGCCATGAAAGCATGCAAATGAATGAAAGCATTTTCTGAGTTTCAGGATCTCTGATACCATCCACGAAATATTGGGCATCAAATTCCTCTTGAAATTCTTCTGTTGCTCCCGGGTAGGCCAGTTGAATGAGACGACTAACGTCTGCCTTAAACTCTTGCAGGTTTTCACCACGCTTCTGATGTCGGGATTTTACTTGTGCCTGATACAGTTGTCTTCTGTGTTGGTCTCTAAGGCAGCTACAAGTATGTCATATTGCCCCTGTTGGCTGGGAATGGTCTGTAGTAGTTCCAGGGCAGATTCACAAAGCGCTACCACTAGTGCTGTAGCCATTTCTTCGTTATTCCAACCGTTGACAACAGCAGCGGCTTCAAATTGTCTTTTGTTCATGGTCCAGGATGTCTGACCGTCATGGGTTGCAGGTTTGATGTGCTGTCCTGTGGCTAATACCCCCTCTTGATTTTTTAGTCTGGTAACTTCTGCTTGTATGGTTTCTCATTTCTTTCTGTACGTTTCCTACTTCTTTCTATACATTTCCAACTTCATTTTGTACAGTTCCAACTTCTTTTTGTACAGTTCCAACTTCTTTTTGTATATTGTTTACTTCTTTTTCAAATTTCTCATTTTGTTCGTTCAATATCTTCTGTAATTTTCCTGTTTCACCTACAATTACATCCAACGTTCATTTCTGTAGCTGATCCTGTTCCGTTTGCCTTTTATCTTCTTGGTCTTGTAAAATTTTCTGAAGCCGGTCGTGTTCTGGTTGTCTCTCAGTATTTAGATTTTCCATGAAATTGGTCCAACATTTTATTTATTTGGTTCATTTCTGCCCTTTGTTGTCTTGTATTGACCATAGAATATTATATTCTGACACGAAATGTTACGTTTTTCCCGTGGGTTCTGAACGAAATTACAACTTTTACTATTTTAAACTAATCTTTATTCTTTATCACTCTATACAATTAAACACACCAAACTACTCTTATAACTTTACAACTAATAGCTCTTTACAATTCAACACTCAATTATTATCTAACCAACTCAACACGCTTTCTGCCTGCTATTTATATACAATCTAAAATCTATCGCGATCATTCCGGACGAAGTGAGGCCGCCCTATATTATTCTCGACTAGACATCTGGAGAATTCCACAGTTCCCGAATCTTCGGGGCCGGCGATGACTCATACGTAGACACGACAAGACTAGTCCTATAGAGTGGGCACAAAAACATTCGGAGTGTTGCTAGCCGTGACAATACGCGTAGACGATCGAAAGTAGAGAGGGATGCGTTAGTAAAGATAGAAGGAGAGAGTCACACGATGACACGGCGAGTTTTTCTTCTGGGTCGTCCACAATTCAAACCAAGCATGGAGTAACCATCTTTTATCTTCGTTTCTTCCACGTCGTCCGCGACGAACTCGCCGATCTTTCTGCGACAAGGTCGTTAAACGGGCCGGGGTTTAGTGTATAGTATGTTCTACCATTCATGTCAGCAAATTAACATAAAATAAAAATATTATGTTATATATGGAAACCTATGCAGCATTCATAAAATCTTATTTCATTATTTAGGAGAAGACATGTGGCACAATATGAGGAGAGGGAGTTGTATGTCGTATACCTAACATACTGTGGACATCTGGATAGGCTATTCTCTGTTTCTGTTTTGTACGCATGAAGTTTCACTTCTGGTGTGTTGTCCTAATATTTCTCAATTCTATTATTAGCTTAATCTAGCTCGATACATGCATGTTGTTTACTTTAAAAAAAAACAGCAAATAAAAATCGCATATTCATATTATATTAATAGGAATAAATAAAATAATTCTCGAGAAATTTTAATACTTAGGTATAGTAACTAATTTACCATAATGTGCGTTCGTTGCAGTAAACACTAAATGTAATTTAAAATATCTAAAATGCATCAATATGATAAAAAGATACTAAAGCCTTTAATGAAGTTGTATGCTTCTTTAAACTTCAAGAAAATAAAATATATTTCGTAAGTAAGCAAAACAATGGCCAGAAAGGATAGCCAATTGCTTATTTAATTTTACTATCCAATTTGATAATTGCGCGAGGCCAGCCTCTACTGGATATTGATTTAATTAGCAACGGAGTATATACTTGAATCTTTAACAAAATTAACCTAATTCTCCAGTTTGTTATTCTGCCACGCATCGAGGCTCCCTGGTCTTAATAAAAATTCAAAAAGAAAAAATTAATAAAATTTCCATACATTACGCTAACTAGGAAAAAGTGGGTCATTGAAACATCTTGCCTCAAGAAGTCAAGCATTTTGGGTCACTAGCAAGTAAAGTGTGTCCCAGATAATTTATACTAAGGCATAATAACAGCAAAATTAATATTTTCCCTCGATTCTTTCTTACTTAATATGCAAACATGGATTCATACACGCTGCTGTAGGCCATGAGAATAGTTTCTGAGAAGGAACGATAAGAAACCTCGGTCCAGTCACGATATGTTTCGGCCATTTACTGAGGCCTACTGGAGGTTATAGAAATTAGCATAGGCGGACCTTATGTAGGACAACATTAACTGAAATTAAATATGTCATCGATTCCGACGAATTGTAATCATATTTCGACAATACATTTAACGGCAAAAAATTCGGGACACGAACCAAAATTAGTATTTTACAAATGAGGAACAATATTTTTTGCGGCGGTATGTATATTTCTTATCCAAATGAATTAATTATGAGCAATTGTTATTTTTTGGATTAAGCAGGACGTATTGAAAGCAAAAGGAAATTTTCCATAAGAAAATTAAAATATACAAGCATTTGAATTTTGCGAATCAATAATGTTATTGCTATAAGGAAATTTTATTTAGCATATTAATTAGGCATGATATAAAAAGTTAGTCAATGATTTAGTAAAACAAATTAACAACTAGATAGCTTATGAAGAGTTTCCCGATTCAATGATTTTGGAGATTCGTTCAAAATAAGATCAGAACTTCATGCTACTTTTTGTGCAATGTCCATCTTTACCGAGTTATTAGCCTTTTTAAAAATCGATTTAAATAGTCATATTTCAACGGGTGGTACGATCTTAACAAAATTTTGGTGCCTAATGCATTGTTTTATATTAGCTCCTACAACGTTGCACTTAACCCATCAGGTAGCCAGCAATCAGAAGCAGCTAATATAGCATACTGGCGTGGGACTGTAAAGGATCATATTATGCTCATCCTTTGATTGTTTTGATTTGATTCTTCGTCAACCGGCAATTTCATTTTTAGGTTATAGTCACGTTTCTCTTCTCTTTTTCGACCCGGGGCTGAGACATGGTGGGATCTTGTGACATTCCCGTTTCGCTGCGTACTTCTGTTCCTTTGCGTGGTTCCCTTTTTCGAGCCCATTCCTACCACTAGATTTATCTCCTCGGCCTCTACAGTTGGTACATGAACGACAATGACATCATTACCATCAGCTGTTTTACAGGACGGAACAGCAAAAGGAATAGTATATTTATCATACCAAAATTAGTGTAAAAGATTTTAACAGCATATTCTAATTATAAAATAGACTCTAGTTTCCTTAATAAGCATATGCCGAAAAATGCACCCTAACAGAGTTACAGCCCTTAACAGATTTACTCCTGCAGATGGTTTTTAATCCATATTTCCGAAACGGTTACAGCTATGCCTTTGGAATTTCGGTATTCGGGTAATTTTAGAATGCGGATTGTGTTTCTCAAATTAGAAAATTAAAATTTTGGTCAGAGGCGTAACATTTGGGATGGTAAACGCAAATAAACTGTCATAACATTTTTGTGGATGCACTTTTAAAGGTTTTCCTTCTAAAATCTAGAAACCTGAGTTATGTGTACAGAAGTTGCTGACGATACCAGAAGCTTCCAAGAAACTGCTTTATCTGCTTTGCTATTATGTATCAAGTCGTTTCAAATCATTGTTAACGCGATTATTCTCTGCTTAAAGCTTGTACTGTATAGACGTATTTAGAAATATAATTGTTTTTAAAAAATCGGTTTCTTCTTCAAAGAACATAAGTGGCGCAGATAGTGCGGTAACGGTTTAATCGAATCGATCGGTGAAAAATCGTGGCTTGGGTTTCAACCTTTTGGCGCTATCTCCAAAAAATCTACGTTCAACGAAGGAACTTCGAGAGACGGACAGCCAGGCAGCAAGCAGCAAGAATCGGGAAAGGACAAGAAGAGTCAGACAAACGCGTGTTTTAAATCTGTAAGTGCTTTTTTCCTTTTCGCCTTTCCTAAACCCTCTGAATAAGGATTTTTAGAAAAGATAGTTAGGTTGTGCATTGTGCATATCATATCAGTCTTTCGCAGACAAATAGGTCAGTTTTTGAATAAAAGATAATATATACATACATATATACTGTATATTTAATTTAAAGGAAATAGCGGAGTGTTTATCCGAAATTACTGATATTGAAAGTAGCCAAATTTCTGGCTTAGAAAGTTTAAATTTGCTAAATAAAATGGCTCCTAATAAAGATGATCCACCCAAAGTTAATTGGGATTTATTTAGCAGTAAATTAGATATAATTAAACTATATGATGGTAACAGTAATACATTAAATAAATTCATTATAAGATGTGACGATCTTGTTAATCAATATAAGGCATTTAATGATAACGATTTAAATCAGCATATTTATGACTGTATTCAAGAAAAGTTAACTGGCCGAGCTGAAACTATGGTTGGCAATCGTGCCGAATTACAAAATTGGGATACCCTAAAAATAGCTTTATTGCAATGTTTTTCTGATCGCAGGAACCTTGATTGCTTTGTTCAGGAATTAACAAGAACAAGACCCTGCAAGGGAGAACATTTAAGTGATTTTGGTAGTAGATTACAATTAATTAGAAGTAATGTTGTTCAAAGAATCTGTAACGATCCTAACCTTAATGCTAATGAAAAATTGTGTCATATTAATTATTATGAAAAAACCGCATTGAGTACATTTATTGCAGGTTGTACTGGTACGCTTAAAAATAATATGCATCTTAAACAACCAGCATCATTAGAGGATGCTATGGCATATGTAAGCGAATTCGAGAATTTTTAAAATCTTTATGGTAATTTCTTTGATCCAAATAAAAATACGAAAAATTACACTCCAAATTTTAGACAAAATAATTTTCAACAGCAGCAAGCTCCAAATAGTCCCATAAATCAAAATTATAATTTTTCTCCTAATCCAGTTCCATTTAATACGTATGGACAAAACCCGAATTTTTCTACAAGACCAAATTGGCCTAGTCAGCCTATAAACATTCAACCCCGACAACTTTCACCCCGTAGATATCCTACGAATAAAGAAGTGTTTGGCCGTCCACAAAATGTGTTTAGACCAAGCCAAATACCACCAAACCAATTACCAAAACCTACACCAATGTCTACTGTTTCACGAAATCCCACAATGATGACAAATAGACGAAATTTCCCAAATCAAAATTTCTTTAGGCAACAGCCAAATCAAAACCCCAAATTTTCATTTGAGGAATTGCATACTAATGAATATTGTGAGAATACAGAAGACGTATCCTATACTGATAGTTGTAATAATTATTCTGCTAATTATTATGATGAACCCCAAACTTATTATGAGCCCGTAGGTACTGACAATGACCTAGAAAATTACCAAATGTGGGATTTTATTGGCCAAAACGCCGAAAAAAATAATCAAACGCATACCGACAGTAATTCCCAAAATAATATGATAGAAATTAATATTTCTTCAAATAATGCCTTGCCCTATGTCGAAATAAATAATCCTAAAATTAAACTATTAATTGATACCGGTAGTTCGCGATCTATTTTAAAACCATCTATTGCCGAGCAATATTTTCCCCATTGTATATATCAATTTAATAATACGATCAAAACAGCTGTGGGAAGCGAAACTACTCGTTTTCAGGCGTTGATACCTTCTTTCTCGGAATTTCACTCGACGCACCATATTAATTTCATTTTATTCGACTTTCATGATTATTTCGATGGAGTTCTAGGACTCACAGATTTAATGCATTTAAACCTTAATATTGATTTAATTAACAAAAAATTAGTAGGTCCAGGAATTCAAATACCATTCAAGTATAGACAATCAACTGAGGTAAATTTTTCATTTTCTGTAGGCCCATACGAAAAAATAAAAAAAATAGTCCCGTTAGTATATACAGCGGAGATATTTTAACAAGACCAGATAAAATAAACAATCTTTGTATTCCCCAAAGTGTCCCGTTCAAAAGAAGGGTTTGCTCCTTTGGAAATCATAAATAATTCGGAAAGAACTATTTCAGTTACTTTAACGCAACCCATACCTGTTGACTCTTTTGAACCATCTTGTTATGAAATATTTACATTTGAAAATGTAAGCTATATGTTTCAAAATAACCCAAATTTTCAATCAAATCATGATAAATGCGACATAGAAAATCTTCTTCGCATAGATCATATGAATTTCGAAGAAAAATCTTCCATCCTAAAACTATGCAGAAAATTTTCAGACATCTTCTTTAAACCGGGCGATAAGTTAACTTTTACGTCAAAAATTAAACATAATATTAGGACCAGTGACGAAGTCCCTGTCCATACGAAAACTTATCGCTACCCATATTGTCATAAAAATGAAGTTCAAACTTAAATCAACGATATGCTCGAAAAGGGAATAATACGGCCCTCTTCAAGTCCATGGTCATCGCCGATATGGATCGTTCCGAAAAAATTGGACGCATCCGGTCAGCAAAAATGGAGAGTAGTGTGCGATTTTCGTAATATCAACAAAAAAACCATAGACGATCGTTACCCTATACCGAATATTACCGATATCCTTAATAAGCTCGGTAGAGCCCAATACTTTTCGACCCTCGATTTGGCCAGTGGGTTTCACCAAATTGAGATGGACGAAAATTCAATTGAAAAAACAGCTTTTAATGTAAATAACGGTCATTTCGAATTTCTAAGAATGCCGTTTGGCTTGAAGAACGCGCCGTCAACTTTTCAACGTGTTATGGACGAAGTTTTAAAAGACCTGCAAAACAAAGTATGTATGGTTTTTATGGATGATATAATAGTTTTTAGTACTAGCTTGCAAGAACATATCCAAAATTTGCAATTAGTATTCTCAAAACTGCGTGACGCAAATTTAAAAATACAACTCGACAAATGTGAACTTTTACGTCGATAAGTCGAATTTCTTGGTCATATAGTAACACCAGATGGAATTAAACCGAACAACAAAAAAATAATAGCCATTCAAAAGTTTCCTATTCCTAAAACACAAGGCGATATTAAATCATTCCTTGGTTTATTAGGGTATTTTGGGAAATTTATAAGAAATTTCGCTAAAATTACTAAGCCTTTGACCCAATGTCTCAAGAAAAATGAAAAAGTAGAACACACAAAAGAGTTTATTGAATGTTTCAATACGTGCAAAAATCTTCTTACATCCGAACCTGTGTTCCTGACTTTTCAATACCCTTCGAACTTACTACAGACGCATCAAATTTTGCGGTAGGCGCAATTTTGTCCCAAAAGGACCACCCCATATGTTATGCCTCAAGAACGCTGAACCCAGCTGAAATTAACTACTCGACGATTGAAAAAGAATTGTTGGCAATCGTATGCAGTTGTAAATATTTCCGCCCATATCTTTTCGGACATAAATTCACCATTTTAACGGACCACAAACCTTTACAATGGTTGTTTTCCTTAAAAGCGCCGAGTTCAAGACTTGCGCGTTGGCGTCTAAAATTAGAAGAGTTTGATTACACTATAAAATATAAAGAAGGCAAAAACAATCAAGCGGCTGATGCATTATCTAGATATCCCAGTAATTTAGACTTAAATGCAATCGAAACTGAATCAATCGTTAATAACCCTGGAGACGCAAACGAAATAATTGACAGCTTTCTCCAAAACCCTGACGAAATCTCTGAAGTAGACCAATCGGTTATCGATGAGATCCTTCAACCTCCTGAAACTAATATTCCGAAAATCAATATAATATCTGATATCCAAATCAATCCATCAAATGAAAATAATTCAGACGATCTGGAAACTGTACATAGTGCATTAGAAAATCCAATATTAAGTTTGCCAATTTCTGAACGTTCGCTAAATACGTTTAAAAATCAAGTAATTATAACAATTGGCAACGTAGACAACCTTAAATGTAGTTTTAATAAAGTCTTTCGAAACACCCGACTTTATGTAATAATATCAAACAGGGAACCACAACCGCATATAGTTAAATTACTAAAATAATTCATAGACCCAAAACAGACATTTGCTATCTTCTTTAGGAATGATCAACTAGCCGAATTC
>MU186447.1:2053-14731 GCA_016904865.1 Pissodes strobi
AAATGAATAAAATAAGTTGAGACTAAGTGAAACTAACCGAAAGTTGAATCGGCGCCTAACCCAAACTAACCAAATCTATTAAAATTGATTATAACGTATCAAAACCGGTTCAAATGACTAAAATATGTTGAAACTAAGTGAAGCTAACCGAAAGTTGATTGGACGACTAACCAAAATTATCCAAATCAATTAAAATTGATTATAACGTATCGGAACCGCTTCAAATGGTTAAAATATGTTGAGAATAAGTAAAACTAACCGAAAGTTGATTGGACTACTAACCTAAACTAACCAAATCTATTAAAATTGATTATAACGTATCGGAACCGGTTCAAATGATTCAAATAAGTTGAGAATAAGTGAAACTAATCGAAAGTTGAATCGATGACTAACCCAAACTAACCAAATCTATTAAAGTTGATGAAAACTTTTCGGAACCGCTCTAAATGACTAAAATAAGTTGAAAATAAGTGTAACTTACCAAAAGTTGAATCGACGGCTTACCCAAACTAACCAAATCTATTAAAGTTGATTATAATGTATCGGAACCGATTCAAATGACTAAAATAAGTTGAAACTAAATGAAACTAACGGAAAGTTGAATGGACGACTAACCCAAACTAACCAAATTTATTAAAATTGATTATAACGTCTCGGAATCGGTTAAATGATTAAAATGCGTTGAGATTAAGTGAAACTAACCGAAAGTTGAATCGACGACTAACCCAAACTAACCAAATCTATTAAAATTGATTATAACGTATCGGAACCTGTTTAAATGAATAAAATAAGTTGAAACTAAGTGAAACTAACCGAAAGTTGAATCGGCGCCTAACTAAACGTATAATATAATTTGTTATAACGTATCGGAACTGGTTCAAATGACTAAAATAAGTTGAAACTATGTGAAGCTAACCGAAAGTTGATTGGACGACTAACCCAAACTAACCAAATCTACTAAAATTGATTATAACGTATCGGAACCTGTTTAAATGAATAAAATAAGTTGAAACTAAGTGAAACTAACCGAAAGTTGAATCGGCGCCTAACTAAAACTAACCAAATCTATTAAAATTTATTATAATGTATCGGAATCGATTCAAATGACTAATATAACACTCTGCCTACACACGAACGACTGATTAAATTAAAACGCTCCACATGCTGAAAACAATCTGCCGATTTTGGGCGACTGGTTGAAAATATTTGGGGGAGTGGGGCTAAAACACTTTTTTCGATATCTGTTAAATAAGGAAAATAATGACGAATTTATTTCACTGTCAGATTTGACAATTGCTTGAACCGTCCAATTTACTGAAATCATAATCGTATCAAAGACTATAATTAATATTCTCGCTGAATCCTATATTAATAGGGGATTAAGTTGACATATTTTAACATAAATATTGACAAATTGTCTTCACGTTTTAGTGACATAACCATATTTTGTCTTTCACGCGACCTGGTATAAATAAAAATGAAAAGTGTAGATTTTGTTGTAATTAAAAATCGTCGATAGAGCAATGACAACTGTATATACAATGTCATATAAATTTGTCGGAATTGTTTATAGTTAAGCTTAAAAAAATAATAAAGAATTATACGGCAACAAAAAGGTTTGATCTTTTAACGTTTTTCTCGAAATAAATTTGCTAAATTTACAGTTATATAGTTACAAAATAAGCATAAAGTATAATAATAATATAATACAGCGATGCAGTCTACAAAATTAATCTAGTACATTTTAGCGTCAATAGCCTAATTTTAAGTAAAATTATTAAATTAATTCTGACCTTACTTGTCACAAATACATCAAAACTAACTTTAAACAATACCAAAAAAATGTATGTCATTTTTTTATACAGTTGTCATTGCTCTATGGACTTCCGATTTTTAAATTACGACAAAATCGACACTTTTCCTTGTTATTTACTCCAGGTCGCGTAAAAGACAGAATATGGTTATGTCACTAAAACGTGAAGACAATGTGTCAATATTTATGTTTATGCAAATTTAGTCGTCGATTCAACTTTTGGTTAGTTTCACTTATTCTTAACTTATTTTAGTCATTTAAAGCGGTTCCGATACGTTATAATCAATTTTAATAGATTTGGTTAGTTTGGGTTAGTTGTCGATTCAACTTTCGGTTAGTTTCACATAGTCCCAACTTATTTTAATCATTTGAACCGGTTCCAATACGTTATAACAAATTTTAATAGATTTGGTTAATTTGGGTTAGTCGTCGATTCTACTTTCGGTTAATATCACTTAGTCTCAATTTATTTTAATCATGTGAACCGGTTCCGTTTCATTATAATCAATTTAATAGATTTGGTTACTTTGGGTTAGTCGGCCAATCAACTTTCGGTTAGTTTTACTTAGTTTCAACTTATTTTAGTCATTTAAAGCGGTTCCGATTCACTTAGTTTCAACTTATTTTAGTCATTTGAATCGGTTTCAATACATTATAATCAATTTTAATAGATTTGGTTATTTTGGGTTAGTCGTCGATTCAAGTTTCGGTTAGTTTCATCTATTCTCAACCTATTTTAGTCATTTAAAGCGGTTCCGATACGTTATAATCATTTTTAATAGATTTGGTTAGTTTGGGTTAGTCGTCGATTCAACTTTCGGTTAGTTTCACTTAGTCTCAACTTATTTCAATCATTTGAACCGGTTACGATACGTTATAATCAATTTTAATAGATTTTGTTAGTTTGGGTTAGTCGTCGATTTAACTTTCGGTTAGTTTCACTTACTCTCAACTTATTTTAGTCATTTGAACGGGTTCCGTTACATTATAATCAATTTCAATAGATTTGGTTAGTTTGGGTTAGTCGTCCAATCAACTTTCGGTTAGTTTCACTTAATTTCAACTTATTTTAGTCATTTGAACCGGTTCCGATACATTATAATCAATTTTAATAGATTTGGTTAGTTTAGGTTAGTCGTCGATTCAACTTTCGGTTAGTTTCACTTATTCTCAACTTATTTTAGTCATTTCACGCGGTTCCGATACGTTATAATCAATTTTAAAATATTTGGTTAAATTGGGTTAGTCGTCGATTCAACTTCCGGTTAGTTTCACTTAGTCTCAACTCATTTTAAACATTTGAATCGGTTCCGATACGTTATAATCAATTTTGATCGACTTGATTAGTTTGGGTTAGTCGTCCAATCAACTTTCGGTTGGTTTCAGTTAGTATCGATTTATTTTAGTCATTTGATCCGATTACGGTACGTTATAATCAATTTTAAAAGATTTGGTTAGTTTGGGCTAGTCGTCGAAGCAACTTTCGTTTAGTTTCACTTAGTCTCAACTTATTGCAGTCATTTGAACCGGTGTCGGCGCCGATACGGTATAATCAATTTTGATAGATTTGGTTAGTTTGGGTTAGTCGTCCAATCAACGATTCCAAAATTCCGTAACGCCAGAAAATCACTCTCATGAAAATAAAGAAGTATAGTAAAAATGATGTTATATTATTATATATTTTTAAATAAATTTTAGGTAATTCCACTATTATTGCTATCTTTGAAACGGTCAAAGCTACAAAGTTGATTAAACTAGAAAAGAGTTGCCATTATTAATGCCTTTTCAAGATCGATTTGCAGTGTTGTTAAATTCTTGTTAGATTCTGAGATAGCAACAGTGGTATCACCTAAAAATGACACCCTGTATAGCAATTTTTTTGTAAATTTCCTCCTATGAAAATATTTTTACAACTTTGCTCAGTTTCACTTGATTTTTTACCCGGCCGGCAGTCAGTAGGTCTTTCGGTACGAGTGCATACATTCTCCTGAATACATCTCTGGTAAACGCTTGACTAGAGGAAGCCAGGCGAATCGATCGGACACTTACGCAGCGTATCGCTCATCTCCAGTTACCACGTGATATAAAAGAATGTGGCTGAATTACATCAAAAGATTTACCGCTGAGTGAACCTACTAGTTTGTTTATACTATGGTTATACCTTACCCTAAATGAAGGTGAAGCAGCCTCAGCTGTCTTTTGCGATATATCTAAAGCCTTCGATTGTGTTGGTCATGACATTTTGTTGAAGAAGCTTGACATGTATGGCTTTAGGGGCTCCATTCTTCAGTGGTTTAGGTCCTTTCTTTCGGGGCGTCAGCAGGTTGTTCAGTTTAATAATGAGCAGTCTGCTGTAGGTTTCTTGGAAGCAGGAGTACCTCAGGGATCAGTTTTGGGACCCCTACTTTTCCTATTATATGTAAATGACCTTTCACTGTCAATTTCTCAAGGCCATTTAACATCATTTGCAGATGACACCACTATTCTCTGGCATCACAGAAGCCCCATAGCACTACGCAACATTGTGGAACTGAACTAAAACATATAAGGATTGGTGTGAGTCAAACAGATTGAAGTTTAATATCTCCAAGACAAATCGGTTACATTTTTTGGTTTGGGTGATGTCTTGGTTGGGGAGAAAACAATTAATACTACTTGCTCTTCTAAGTTCTTGGGTGTATCCTTAGACTCTCGTCTTAAGTTTGATGCCCATATAGCAGCACTTTGTAATAAGCTGTCATCAGGGTGCTATGCAGTCTTGGCAGTTAAATCCCACCTAAATAAGCAGATTGCCAAAAGTGTATACTTTGCTGTAGTAGATAGCCATTTAAGATATGGTATTTGCTTCTGGTGGTCCTGTTCTGCTTATCTTTTTCAGCAAGTTTTTATTATTCAAAAAAGGGCGGTCAAGTATTTATGTGCAATTGGTTCTAGGCAATCATGCAGGCCTTACTTTGTCTCAGAAGGAATCCTTACGCTGGCTTGCCTATTTATCCTGGAATCAGTGTGCATGGCATTCAAGAAATATGGCAGCATGATATCTAGGCGGCAATCAAATACAAGAAGGACTCATGTAATAGATTTGCCTATCCCCTCATCAACCTTGACAAAAAAATCAATTTTTTATGACACAAAAAAGATGTTTAACCACTTGCCTTTAGAAATTAGAAAGATAAGCAACTATCTGTTGTTCAGGCGAAGAGTGAAGAAGATTTTTCAATCTTTAGCATTTTATACACTAGACGAGTACTTTGTCCACAGTTTTAACTGAATTAACCTAGTGATAATAAATTAGTGTATTTATATAGTTTTTCTTATAACAACTTATATCCAGTTCTGTGTTTATATAAAATTAAGTATTTTAGGACGTTTTCAGCTTTGTCAATGAGAAGTAACATTTCTTTGGATAATAAAGCTATATTTGAGTTTGAGTTTGAGTTTTTGAGTTATATTGTGAACTAATTAAAAATATTTAAACCACTAATTAAGTATCACCCTGTCGTAAGTTTGAACTTGAATTTGAAAAATATTATGTAAACATTCATGTTAATTTATAAATTACGCCAGTGAACATCGCAGGTAATTATGAACCTTAAAGTTACTATGGTTAGCAGATTTTATTATATAAATAGTAAAGCGGATCATCAGTCCGGCAAGCTTTTGTCTATCACCTATTCCGCTCGCCTAGTGCAGTCCACAGGGACGTAGTACGTGCTCTAACTATATCATAATCTTCAGACCTAACTCGGGAAGTGCAGTTCGGAAGAACGTATTTCTTGAAGGATACCTACCTAAGCAGTACTAAAGTCGAATCTACGGTAGATCTGTCAAAATTTTAAGTGAAGTGGCTTTTTAAGTTAAACAGTTACAGTGCGTGAAAGTGATGAGTGAGAACAAGATAAGCCAAGAACCTTAAATCAATATATCATGAAATAACCAAAGCTAAATATACATTAAAGCATAACACCGCTCTTAAAGAGTTTTATTATAATACAGGGAATAAAATATAATAAATAGTATAAAAACCTCTTCTCACTTATAGCCGTTAGGCTTCCAAAAATGATTTCCTTTGTTGTTAAATATGCAACTTCTTATTATAAGTGATTTAGAGTTTCATTAAAAAAACATTTTTTTTTATCTTTTTTGCAAGTGAATACAATTTCTCGTATAGAAAACAAAGTTCTAAATAATAGCATAAAAAGTATTCAAAATAATGTTCAGGAGAGAATCGAATTGAAATTAAAATGTTTTAATACTTTCTTGAAATAAAATCACTGAATCGAAGAAAAGAATATTTAAAAATAATTTTCGCCATCAAGACAAATTTGAACAAAATTTCTTTTTTATTGCTTGTTTGTGTAATTACCATTAAGCTCGAATTTCACTTTTCAAACGAATAAATTAAATCCCAGTAATTAACACACACCAAAAACCATTCATTACTATAAAATACCACGTCTTAATGTGGTTTCTGTCTCGTGACTCTGCATCATTATTCAAAACCGTCGTACATAATTAGATTTATTGTAACAACAAGCATGTGCAACTAATAAAAAACCGTGTTCCTGTTCCTATATCACTGGTATTTAACCCTTGATAGTGAGAAGTCAGACAGATACGTGATAGTATACGACTCGAGGGGATAATGGTTTTAAATTTTACATGGAGACTCCAGAATTAGAAAGGGGGAGTTCCATACGCGAACGCTTTTCCTATATAGGCTCGTTCATTAATAAAGTGCCTGGAGAAAAACCACACGGAAACTACCTGAAAGATAGAAAATTGAATTTCTTGTTCACGCGCACCCTTTTGTATTTATTATTCAATATTCTTAGGCATTGTTTTCTTTTATCAACACTAGGATGGCACACAATTTTTTTTTAATTCCGACTGCGAACTACTATTTCGGTACGAAGTCAGAATTTTAAAAATTCCTAGTTTTATCAAATTGTATATTTAACACCAGATTTTTTTTTAAGGTTCTGACCATGAAAAGCTAATTTTATAAAATTTCGGCTTTAGAGGGTTATTAAATTGCTACCTGGATACTCTAATTTAACGTGCTACCACGCTGCTTAAATTTTGTAAACTTCGATCTCGAGATCTAATTTTAATAAATTTAAACCTTAAACCCCGAATTTTATTAAATTCCGAAAACAAGCATCAAATTTGAATTCCAAATTTTAATAAAATTTAATTATATTCCAACCTCGAAGTGCAATTTTTATTAAATTTATTAAGTACTTTGAAGAATCATTTTAATAATTGGTTTTCAACTTCAGGCTCGAATTTCGCAACATTCTGTCTTCGTAATCAAAATTTTATTAAACTCCATCTTTAGCGATTGAAAGTAACAAAATTCTGAATCTAAAGTTAACATTTTATTAGCCCCAATTTTATTAAATACCGACTTAAAGTCAGCACCATAAAGTTAGTTTATAAACTTCAAACCTCTACGTTCCATTTCATTACACTCCAACTTCAAAATTAAAGTTTTACGAAATTTCATCGAAGCACAAATTTTATTACATCGCAAATTTGAAGTACGGATTTTATTGAATTCTGACTTCGGAGTGTCATTATTTCTGTTAAACTAGCACTTCGAAGAACTGATTTAACTTAATTTTGATATCTTTAAAGTGAGAGTTTAATAAAATTCGGAATTTTATTACAGAATGATTTAAAATTTAGATCATGTATAAAATAACGACTGTGAAGTTCGAAGGACAAACTTTTTTTAAGTTGCAACTTTCAATTTAATAAACTTCCTGTTACTTGGTATTTTGACTATAATAAAACTTCGGTCTTAAAGTCATAATTTTATTTAATTCCGTCTTTGCCGTTCAAATTTTATTGATTTTTATTGAAGTGTTTAAAAACTCTGATCATTTAGTTTCAATTAAGAATATGATTTTTTAACCAACTTTGCAGTCTGAATTTAATAAAATTCCAGATTTAATATAATCCCAATTTTAATAAAATGTCAACCGATTCTAATGTTAATGAATTTTGACCATAAATCCCCAACAGTATAAAGTTCCAACTTGGGTAAAAATTTTATTAAATTTCTATTTCGAGTTGCAGATTTTTAAAGCTTGAAAGTTCGAATATAATGAAACTCTGAATTTAGAGTGCGCATTTAATTAAACTCCGACTTTTACATCCGTAGTTTATTAAATTTCGAGTTTGAAATCCGGATGCTTTTAGATTTTGTCGTTGAAGCTCCAATGGTATAAAGTGCCAACTTTATTATATCAATTTTATTAAATTCCGACTTCAAACTATGAGTTCTATTAAATTGCAAATTTATCAAGTAGAGTTTCTATTAAATTAAAGCTTTGAAGTTAATTGTTATATTTTTTAAAGCTTTAAATTCCGAATGTCTTTAAATTTAATAAAACGAGACATATTAAATTCCAATTTTAAATTATATATTTTTTAAATTACAGCTTTAAATTATTGTGAATTTAATAACGCTTTGACAACTTTGAAGTCGAATTTTATATAATTTCGACCTCGAAGTAGCGTTTTTATATTCCGTTCTGACTTTAATTAAACTCGGACTTTAATATCCGTATTTTATTAAATTTCAAGATTGAGGGCCGAATGTTTTTAGGTTCCATCGACGAAGCGCAGTAGTATATAGTACCAACTTTAATGTACCTATTTTATTAGATTTCCACTTCATCTCCTCTTAAATTGCAAATTTTAAGAAGTGTTTTACTAAAATTTATATAACTTAGTCCGAATGCATATCACATATCATTTTTATTAAATTCCGACTTTAAACTATGATTTCAATTAAATTACAAATTTCAGGAAGCAATTTATCAAAATATGTATAACTTGGAAGCCCGAATGTATAAAATATTGACTTTGACATGTCAATTTTATTAAATTCGGATTTCGGGCTAGAGTTTCTATTAAATTACAACTTTGAAGTTATTTATTATATTTTTAAAGCTTTAAATTCCGAATGTTTTTAAATTTAATGAAAAAAAAAACATACCAAACTCCAATTTTGAATTATCTATTTTTTAAATTACAGCTTTGAAGTGTGCATTTAATAAAGCTTTTACAACTTTGAAGTCGAATTTTATATAATTTCGACCTTGAAGTAGCGTTGTTATATTCCGACCAAGTTCTGACTTTAAATTTAATTAAATTCGGACTTTAACATCCGTATTTTATTAAATTTCAAGTTTGAGATCCGAATGGTTTTAAAATCCATCGATGAAGCGTAGTAGTAATAGTACCAACTTTCATGTACCTATTTTAATAGATTTCCACTTCGTCTTCTATTAAATTGCAAATTTTAAGAAGTGTTTTATTAAAATTGATATAATCTAGTTCGAATGCATATCCCATATCATTTTTAATAAATTCCGACTTCAAACTATGAGTTCTATTAAATTAGAAATTTCAGGAAGCAATTTATCAAAATTTGTATACCTTGAAAGCCCGAATGTATAAAATATCGACTTTGATATGTCAATTTTATTAAATTCGGACTTCGGGCTAGAGTTTCTATTAAATTACAACTTTGAAGTTATTTATTATTTTTTTAAAGCTTTAAATTCCGAATGTTCTTAAATTTAATGAAAAAAAAAACATCAAATTAAAATTATGAATTTTATATTTTTTAAATTACAGCTTTGAAGTGTGCATTTAATAAAGCTTTTACAACTTCGAAGTCGAATTTTATATAATTTCGACCTTGAAGTAGCGTTGTTATATTCCGAAGTTCTGACTTTAAATTTAATTAAATTCGGACTTTAACATCCATATTTTATTAAATTTCAAGTTTGAGATCCAAATATTTTAAAAACCATCGATGAACCGTAGTAGTATATAGTACCAACTTTCATGTACCTATTTTATTAAATTTCCACTTCGTCTTCTATTAAATTGCAAATTTTAGGAAGTATTTTAATAAAATGTATATAACTTAGTCCGAATGCATATCACATATCAATTTTATTAAAAGCCTGCAAAGTTGTAGATTTTTAAAAAGCTTTGTATTCCGAATGTTTTTAAATTTGTATTAAATGCGGCTTTGGTAAAATGAAACAGGCAAATAATATATTTTTTAAATTACAACTTTAAAGTGTGAATTTTATAAAGCTTTTACAACTTGGAAGTCGGAATGATATTGGTTTTTAAGTTTAATTCTTTAAAATATGAGAAAAACACCATAATATTTTAATTTCGAAATATACATACCTCAACTAGTCATGTCAAAGGTCCTTTTGACCATTGTTGGAGAATGTCTTTGGTACCTCCTATTAAGGCCACCTATAAATCTAAAAATTTCTATATGTAAAAAGGCATCTAATATTCCTATTAGCTTTTTCATTTAGTGTTAATTTAGTGCTGGTATTTTTAATTTTACGATACCGCCTTGATGAATATTTTTGTCATTTTGCCCAACCAGATTCCTCGAAAAGTCACTCTAAATCGGTTGAGATATTTCTTGCATCCTGGCTTATTTTTGAAAAAACGGAGGAACATTGGCAGAAGAGTGAATACAGTATACAGTCACCGTCATCGTGGAGCTTGGTAGACCATCATTTCCTCTAATTTAAAAACAAACCTTATCTTTATGATAGAGCCTCGAACTGCAGCCGATTTTTGTGAAAAGTTGGCATGTGATTCTAATTTCAAATTTGCTCCTCTATATACGACATACTTAACATATTTTTATACTATTTATTATATGTCGGCATTGCTTCAAATTCGAAATCTCCAGAAATTCGGTAGCTGCATATTTAATGTAAAAAATCTAACCAGTTCAATATGATTTTCTCTCCCATTTTATGTAAATTCATCATTTTTTGTATAAATTAAAGGATATTATTAAGGCTTCTATAAGAATAAAGAAATATTCATTCACTAGATATATTTCCCAGCAAGTAGCAGATCCAACATCGCCCGAAAGGGTCCAACCCTTCGCTAAATTTATTAGATTAACAGATTCACGCCTCCAGTTTCAAATTCAGGATTTAATCCGTAGGATATGAGCTACTTTATCACTTCAAATTTTAATTTTCATACATGTAGAAGTGCTCATCCCGGCAATCCCTCTGTACCTGTCACGAAATTAAAAACATGCTCCCCTCTGAAGTGTTCATAAATCTACGTGACAAGTCGTGGGGTCATGGGATTTTCATTGGGTTCGGGTTTTCTTTATGTGCGAATTTTAATCATATCTGGCCTATTTAATTTCTGGCTCTATTAACTTTTTTGCTCATTTTTTATGCAAGAGATCAAAGAGATGAGATACATCAATTCTCCACTAACGAATCCAAATTTCACTCCGTATTGTGTACTTGTACTTATTATTTATGCCTAATTATTTCAGATATTGATAGTTTACTTAGAATAACATACAATCAATATTTAGTTTCAAGTTAGAAGATTGGCATGAATAAATTAATTTATTGTCAAGGAGGTTAATCGAATGTAAACATTGTCTAACAACGGAGCATACGATTAAAAACACCCAAGCACTATCTAGAAACGTAATAATCTTGCAGTCAATAAAACCGAACTTCATGCTTACCAGATGAAGATTGGTCCCATTCCCTTCAGAAATACCAGAAGAAGAAGAAGAAAATATCCAATCAAAAACTGTAGCTTGCTAGTAAAAAATAACTCAGGACAGGAGAAATTTGAAACGAAATCATGAGTAAGCTAAACCCCTAGAAAAGTTCTAGATATGACCTGATTTACTGGATGGGTTCTAAAATAGTAGGGTCATTTCCTTAACACTCAAAGGTAATATTTAATCTAGGTGGACCTAAAAAAACTGTCAGCACTGAACCCCAAACATTAAGTATGGCACGAATAATTGTAGATTAGTCAGATAGCGACAATACCTCAGAAAAGATCTTTTCATATGAATGTACAGTTTGGATACGAGTAATACATCTCAACTTGCAACGGTGGGAAGGAGGATTAAGAGCTCCAAACCTAAAAACTCTGCCCATTACCCATATTATGCATTAACATTCGGCGCAAAACAAGTGTAGATTTCATCCATCTAAACAGACAGGCAGTTAACTTATTGGATGCTAAAGATGAAGCTCGGCTTAAGAAATACAGATCCTTTGGATCTTAGAGTTAAATTTAAGTAATTTAGTTTTAGTTGCATGCCTAGCTTCGATTTAGCTTCATAACGGTCAAAACCTACTTAGTTTTTGAAAATTTGCTTAATTTCTAGGTAAAGATATATAACTGCTTTAGATGCAAGCTAAATTATTATCACAATAATAACTCCTTTGATGATTTTTCTTTTAATTTACTAATACTGAAGTAGTATCAAAATCTATTATAGAATTTGAATCGAATGATAATAGTTCCTCTGTAATGTTTCATCATTGCAACCCATTTTCAATCCATTCATTTAGTCTGGCTATTTTCCTGCCCAATGGAGCCCTTAACCGCCTGAGATAATTTATCTTTGTAGCAAATTCATTTTACTCGGCTCTACTAGATTTTCAACTATTTTTTAAATTAAATTTCCCTTATTGATTGCTCTTTCAAAACTTTTCCTAACGGGCGACTGTTGGTGGCCTAATTTTCCACAATTTTCTCCTAATTAGTGCTTCAGCCTTGCTTTTGTGTAATTAATCAACTAAAATGACTACCACCTTTTCCCGAAATAATTATCCAGTTTTTAAGGTGATATCGCATCAATCATTACTTTACACTTTTGAAATTTTTAAAAAAACAAGTTATGTAGGCCGGTAAATTATACTCCGTAGAACTCACTTTTTACACAACCTGAAAAAAACAGATAGTTTAGCTCTTTTAATTTGTATTTCGAATTTTTGGTTCGTGTACGTATACTGCACTGAATGGAA
>MU186447.1:14741-26057 GCA_016904865.1 Pissodes strobi
TAAGGATGCAGGATAGGGTCAATATCGCGTTCTTGATTTAATTTCGTTCGAAATTTATTGCGACGAAACCTTTATTCTACAAGTTATTTTCCTCAAATTCCCATAGTTTAACTGAAAAGTATACTCACAAACAAATAGCAGAATTGAAAGCAGATATATTGTTGCGTCCATATCAAGCTGGATTCCTCACAATATCGTATCCTCTGTAAACGTAATTACAAAACAGATTACTCCATATTGGGGATTAAAGCAGCCATTGCAGTCTGGACATATATTCGGTTACATAGTGTGGATGAAGCTCCGTTAATTTGACCTCTATTAAATTGTATCCCATACACCCCCATCTCCCCCCATACATAGGTCAGTAAAATCAATGTCTTCAACGCTGGAAACTGCATCCAATACGGTTCAATTAGAAATATTTACGTTCCTTTAATGAAATTGCTTCGAGTCCTATAGCAAGTTATAAGTCGACAGCGACCTGATACAAAAAAGTATAAAGCCGCTTTTTGTATAGTTGCATTTAAGAAACAATTTTGGATATAGCTAAACTTATACTAAAATTGACTAACATAAGCAAAAACAATTATAATTTTAACCTTACGTACAAGGAAAAGAAATCATCAACTACCATAAATAAAAGTAACACCTATGAAATGTCGCAAAAATATAGTAGATACGTACATGTAAAAGAAAGCAAGTGATAGTGATAGCTTAATCTTGTTCATACATACAGCAACTACACAAGTCAAGAATACCAAGCATAATATCGTTACATCATATTTCTAAATAATTACAAAAGAATACAATTACTTCAAACTATGCAAAGCGTCTAATTTTCGTAATAATTGCAGGGCAGCTCCGTTATTAATAATTATAGACAAAAGGTTGCGCGCGCATGTTGGCAAATATAACGATGACACAAATAGAATTTTCATACACTTTTTTATTTTTAAAATACAGGGTGAAAAATTGCATTTTTTTATATAGATAGAATTCAGTGGCGTGCTTATATTTTTTATAGCCATAATCGTTTTAAAGAAATATATTGAAATGACTTTTTTAATAGCACTCCCTCTATATTTTAATGAAATACGATTAGGCTTTTCATCAGTTTTGCAAAAACATATAATTGAATATAGGTATTTTGACATATGAAGCTTCAATGCAAATATTTTCGTCTTTTTATAATAAGCCATGATAAAGATACGGGAAATTAAAAGGAAACATTAAGATATAGAATTCAGTGGCACACTTGGATATTTTCTAACTATGATCGTTTTTGAAAAATGTATTAAACTTACATGTTTGTAATGGGACATTTTGCATATTTTTATGAAATATGATGGGGTTTTTCATGAATTTTGCAAATATATATAATAGTCTATAGTTATTTTGACAAATGAAGCTTCAGTTTATATATTTTTGTACTTTTTTAATAATAAACCATGATAATGATATGGGAAATAAATAGCAAACACTAAGCTATATAATTTAGTGGCACACTTAGATTTTTTCTACCAATAATCGTTTTTGAGAAATAAATTAAACTTTCATTTTTGTAATGGGACACTTTGTATATTTTTATGAAATATGATTGAGTTTTTCATGAGTTTCGCAAAAATATATAATACGCAAGATATGGGAAATAAAACGAAAATACTATGATATGAAATTCAGTAGCGTATTTATAGTTTCTCTAGCTATAATCATTTTTGAGAAATATATTAAACTTACAATTTTTTAATAGCACGCCCTCTATATTTTAGTGAAATATGATTGGATTTTTCATGAATTTTGCAAAAATATGTAATGGTATGCAGTGTGTCCCAAATTGGGCCTACATGCATAGGTATCTGGAAAACTATAAGAAATAAGAAAACGGTTAAATGCGAAAAGTTTTAGACAATTTAATTAGTAATTGAATGGCGTTTTTGGAGCACTTCTAAAGGGTATGTTTTTTCAGATGTTTTGAAAAAACTGAAATGGTGCATTTTCGAAAATGTCTCTATCAAAATTTTCAAAATTTGTAAAAATATTTTAGGGACACTTGTTACGTAGAAATTATTTGTCTTGTTAGATTTTGTTCACTACGTTTCGGTATGTTGAAACCATAATCAAGTTTGTTTATCTAAATACGGATCTGGATTTTTTATTTTAGATTTTAATAACTTCTGGTGTTCCAAAACCAAGGATGTGATGTAACACATTTACTTGAAAAATATATACTTTTGGCACTTTCCATTTGTTAGAAAGAGATAGAAAATAGATTTTTGGTAGGAACTTGCTAGGAATTAATTTTTTTTTGCCGATAAGTGCGATACGTCATTGATTTTGAGAAATCAAAAGCTTTTAAAATCTCAAATCTCAGCTTCGTATTTAAAAAATCAGTTGATTATTATTTCAAAAACCCGAAAAGTTGTACACAAGACAGGAATTTTCTACGTAAAGTTACCCAATTTTTTTTTTATTTCGAAAATTTTGATAATTAAAAATATTACGGGACATTTTCGAAAATGCATCATCATACGTAAAAAGTTCCCCAATTTTTTTTTTATTTCGAAAATTTTGATAATTAAAGAAATTACGGGACATTTTCGAAAATGCATCATTTCAATTTTTTCAAAGTATCTGAAAAACAAAACCTCTAGAAACGCTATGCAAGCGACATTCAATTTGGGACACATTGTATAATTATATTAATATTTTCGGTTTTTTCTAATAATCCATGATAAAGATATGGAAAATAAAAAGAAAACACCAAGATATATAATTCAGTGGCACACTTATATTTTTTCTAGCTATAGTCGTTTTTGAGAAATATATTCAACATTTTTGTAATGGACTTACTTTGTATATTTGTACGAAATATGATTGGGTTTTTCATGAGTTTTGCAAAAATATATAATAGTCCACAGTTATATTGAGTAATGAAACTTCATTTAATTTTTTTTCATAAAAGCCATGATAAAAAATATGGAAATAAAACGAAACCACTAAGATATGGAATTTAGTTACATGCTGAGGTTTTTTCTGGGTATAACCGTTTTTGAGAAATATATTAAACTCACATTTTTTAATGGGGCACTTTGTATATTATTAGCAAATATTGGTTAATAATTGAGCTTCCCAAAAACCTATACTAGAAAATACACGGATATTTTGACAAATGAAGCAACAATTTTTTTTAAGTCGTAAATCATAATAAAAGTATGGGAAATCAAACGAAAATAGTAAGATATAGAATTCAGTGGCACACATTTTTTTTAAACTATAATCGTTTCATATTTTTACGAAATATGAATCGATTTTCATAAGCTTTCCAAGAATATATAAAAGTAGATATATAATTCTCTATACATATCTACATATATATTCATATATATTTATATAATGTATATGTTTTTCAAAGTAAACCAAAAATAAAAATATAGGAAATAAAACGTAAACTAAGATATGGGTTCGTGATTTTAAGGCTCTACAATAATTAATTTAAAACAAGCTCAAAATTAATTAGGCTACGTTTCATCCAGAAAAAAAACAAAGAATTTATATTATTCTGATACTGCCAATATTACGGGAATCCATAAATTGTCATTGTTTAGCAGAAACGAATATGCAAAAAATATACGGGGTGCTATTTAAAATAAAAAATGTGGGTGCACTTCAGGTTACTGATATTACAATATCTTAAGTGTTAAATTTTTGTTACAGGGAATCAAAAAATGCTTTCAACTTCACCTAATCTTTTACAATTATGTTTGTGTTATCGTCCGATTCGCCAAAAAGTAGTATAATAAGGTGTAAACCGCAATTCTATATCTTTATTAATAACCGGGATGCCCTGCCTTTCAACAAAAATTAGACATCCTGTACATTCTAGTAACAATGTTGGACCAGCAATTTTAAAAAGCACAAACCAAATAGTGTTACCAAAAATATATATTTGTATGACATGATAGGATGTTGTAAGTGCAAATGTACGCAAAAGAGCTTGTCAACCAGCAAACAATGCAATGCTTTCATGAATTTTTTTTTATTATGTATAGCACACACAAATAAAATATCTCAGCTTTCTGCATTTTATTTAATGCTTTTTATTTTCGTTAATTCAAAAAAATCTGAAATATTTTTCATTTACCAAATCATATTTCGGTAATTTTTAAATACTCTGCACGTTCTTTCAAATTCATTACCAACTACATTTTTTAGCAAGTAATTCTTTTTATTATGCTCCATTCAAATTTGGAATAAGTATTTGAAAGTTCAATTATTTGGATACTGTATGTTAAAATTATTCGAATTTCCCAATATTCAGGTAATCGAGTTATTCGAATTCTATCTCCAGTCATGAAAACATAAAAATGCAAATAATGCCTTGTTTTTGAATAAGACAAAGTCTTGTATTCAAATTCTGCATGTTCAAAGGGCCAAGAATTTCGTTTTCAATACAAATAGTGCCTAAGTTATTTTATTTGCCATGGTTGTCCGCAGATGATCTAAATTAAGTAAAATATTTTCCTCTTTCTGAAATTTGTATTATTTTTTAAATATTTTAGCCAGCTAGGATTTGAATAATTTCCATTTAGTTCCTGTTGAGACAATTCTACGAACTATAACCTATTAAAATAGTCCTGCTCCCTATATACACTGTTTCCACTGGTTTCATTTAAATCATTCTAAATTCTTATTCATAACATTTACAGGAAACTGTCAAGAAACTATTTTTTTTTATTCCATTTTTTTTAATAAATATCTTTGCAATCTTTGCAAATTTTCATAGGTTTATCAAAATAAAGGTTTTAGGCGTTGAGAACACAGCTATTACACTAATGGAGAACTACGCAGAATATTCCAATACCGTCAAAGAAAAATTATTACCTACCGAGATTCTAAGAAACGCAGTCCAGACAATGATCTACATTGATTTAAATTCAACTTTTTATCAGAAAGGAATTCCGTCGCCGGTCTGCTTCAGATGAGCGAATCAATGAAAATGCAGTTAAGAAATTTGCAGCAAAAAGGAACTGAATCGATAAGTGACAAATTGGTTATTAATTATTGCGGTTGAGAAGACGAATGTGATGAACTTTGATGTGCATTAAAAGTATGTCAGTGTTTCTTATATAAAATGGCGCCGACCAGAAAGCATCCTGTTGATGCTGAAGAAAAAGTAACTTTTGAGTGATGCAAAAGAAACCAGTATCAGTTTGGAAGTGCTATAGGTGTAAAGTATGATAAAACCTGCCATGCTTTATATGCGATAAGACTCGTTACATATGTAAAATAAAATAAGAATCGAATCGCGTCTCGGCCAAAACGAGCCAATACCGCTTTTAAGAAGAATTATTAGAGAAGACCGCTATTTTGGACGCAAACAAGAGGTTTTAGGAAGAAAAAATCAATGAAAGAAACAAAACTTTAACGTTCAATGTTTCTAGATGCGGCAACCTTAGAGAACTTCTAGTTGTAAAGTTTCGGGTGACTGTGGAGAGACTGCTGATTCAAAATTTATATTACTCGGTTGAGAACTTTTTCCATTACACATTTTAATCTGTCGTAATGTTTTATATTTATAGCATTTGTTGTATGGACTTTTAATGATCTTTTAATTGAAATTTTGTTGTAGTTTTCCGAAAATTTAATTTTATTTAATTTAGGAATTTGTCATGGTAGCATAAAAGAAGTTCGAAAGTTGTCCAACCGAGCCAAAGAGTCAAGCAATTGGGCCCCACATAGAACTCCTCGAAAAAACTACAACAGAGAAATCCTGGAAACAAAGAACAAGTCATGGAGAAAGTCCTGTAAAGGTGTATCCGACATATCTAGCAGCACGATAATCCACGAGGGTTTATTTAATAAACCATCTCAGGGGCTTGGCTCGATGAAACGTCCAGAAAGCTCCTTTAGAAAGTCTACGAAAGAAACGTAAAACTTTTAGCACAAAACCACTTCCCAGGTAGCCTGATTCTGAACAATCATCCAGTTGCTTTCGACCTAAAAAGGATGACTGAATGACTGCCACATTATTGCAGAGGCGATATAAAGTGCGGTTAACTGATTTCAACCTCACAAGTTGTCAGAAGAGGATGGCATCTTTCTAACTCTGATACGAAACGGACTGGAGAGCTCTATTACCTCTTCCTATCAGACTCCTCAGAGCTAGTCTAGTGTGGAACTACATTCCAACTAGCTGATCGGAGACTAGGCTAGGGGTAATATACATGCTAAAGTTCGGTCAACAGATCTCGAAAAGATGCTGGATAGACATGTTATTTAAGCATTCTCCTAGTCCACCGATATGTATACCAGGCTGGAACATCAACAGAGCTAACGCTCAATAACCATTCACCCAATCTCTAGATACCAAAGCGATTGAAGTTGCTGCATTTTTAGATGTAGAAGCAGCATTCAATAATGCGCTACCCCTTCTATGTGCTATGCTATAATGTAGAAATATAATAAACTCTCTGTAAGAGGGAAGAGGCCAATTTCGGGGCAGCCAGGAGCATTCGTAGAGAGGGTACCAGTCTAACCCCTGATTTGATTTCTTTTGATGGATGACCCGCAGCCCACGATTTTACTGCTGCTACAAGCATATGCAAATGACTTAGTCATCTTAATAAAGAGAAAGTTCGAAGTGATGAAATCTAACGTCCACCAGGAACTGCTGGATACCATAAATAAATGAGGTGTTGAGGAAGAAGATGTCAATGAACTCTTACAAAATGGTAAATGTGCCCGTCATTAGGAAAGGTCATTTGAAAGCTTAATTATACTTCCTTCCCTGAATGGTGAAATAATTTCAACACTTAGCAGCTGGAGGGCATCATGAGTCACAACGCCTTAGTAATGCTCTCAGACAGCACGCTCAGGACTACCGACTACCATCTGCCCTATTCTGCGCTTTTCCCTGAAAGAGACGAATGGGTTTAGAGTAAAACTGAACTCCTGCATGTAGAGAACTGTTGGGTAGTTATGTCCCAAAATCACAGGGGTAGGAGCTGGAGTATATGGAAAATCACCAAAGAGTGAGATTTCGGTCAGTTTGGAAGCTACCATATTTTAGGAGGAACATATGCAATTGAAAGCTGGAAGAATGACACTTCATACGATAGTCACTCAAAATATTTTCAGATAATCTAGCAGCTCTCATAATTGGATTGCTACCTACTCAGACTATTAAACTTACATTCATTTCTCTTTTTAGTTCTTGTTTGAACTCGAAAATATTTTGTAGTTGATTGCTTGAGATCTTCATTTGATGTTGATTTTCCACGCAGTCTTATTGTACACTTCGTGCTAAGGGTAATTGTACCTGCTGATCTGTTGTTTATGTAAAGCGTGGTTGTTTTTGCTTATTGGTATGTATTATGTTTGCTTCTTCTTTATCTCGCAGTTGCTTAATTTTCTGTATTTTGTGTGCTTTCAGTCTAGCAGGCTTCTGGTCTATCAATATTCGTTCTGTCACAACTTCAGTCAGACTGGGGTAGTTTGTAGTGAAAAGTCGGTATCGTTCTAAACGATGATCCGTTGTTATAGTCTCAAATTTTGTTGAAAGATGATAACAACGCACGACAGTGCAGTTCATTTCATCAATCCATATCATGCGTCGTCCAATTTCGTCGTGTCTTGGTGGTTGCCAGTTATCCCAGTAAAACATTTCGGGCAGTTCCTACGTTTGTAGTCCGTCCTTCTTTATTTTGATCAAGGAATCTATTTTCTTCATGCCGTTTTTCAAAGATATTTTGATGATTGCTTTCAGGTTCTTCGATGTCTTTCATTTGTGGTGTGAGTAGTTCAAAGTGTCCCACTTCAGCGTTGCAAATTAATCGGTTCTCCGTTGATTATGATAGATGTGCAAATTGAGGTTTTGAATTTCAGAGAGAGCAGGTATCTCAAGACTTGTTCCATATGTGGTTGTTATTCTCATATGGGCATGGTACAGCTCGATGTTTCGCATATCATCTTCGATTAGCACATAATACTGAAGCTCTGAGTTTTGGCTCATGTATTTAGTTGTTTGTGATGGTTTTGGTGGCCGCATAAGTATAAGCTCACTGCTCTAATAATGCAACTCCCACCACCAACAATGTTTGATCTTGTAAAAATCCTGATCTGGAAGTGGGTTATTAATTATCATTATCAACGCATTTGGCGAACACATTATTATACAGCGTTCTCTTTCTATCACATTCATTTTATGGAATTGGTTTTGTGATATAAAAAAACTGATGCTTTTTGACAGCTTTGCGGAGCTCATTTATTCTGATAATCATCCTGGCGGTTCATGAAAATCCCTACAAGGACAACTTTTGTATTTAAAGAGTTTTAATATCTCATAAAATAATCTCCCTATAGGGGTACTCCCTAATACCCTGTACCAATCAATATTAAAATTGTGATTTTTTTACTACATCATATTAAATCAATCAGAACTTTTTTTAAATATATATTTTTTTTATTAATAATAAATACGCAAAGAGCAACATGTTATAATTTTATAATTATAATTTTGTATTTGGCGCAATAAAATGAGAGATTACATACATATTTAATATCATAATATATGATGTTTTATTAATTATTTAATTATTTCCCTAAATACACCAAATAAAATATTCAATATTTTTTTAGAAAATTGTTATTGACATTTTTGTATTTAAATACAAAGATTATGCTAATTAGAAATTTTACATGTTTTTATTTAGGTTCAATAAAAACGATTAGCCCATCTTGTATAAATTATATTTTTGAATGTAAGCTTACCAATATGAGATATGAGAGTGTACATTTGTTTTATTTTATTGCAATATGTGTATTAATATAAACTAAATTTATATACAAGTATGAAGTGCCTCTTGGATTATATTTTAGTTTGAATTAGCCCAAAGTATTTGAAATCAATTAAATTGAACAAAATAAATTTGTTTCTATATACTTTGATTTATTAATTAATGAAGGGTCAGGATGCAAAAGTCGCATTTTCCTAGTTCCGGAATTTGCGGGAAATCGCAAAATACGTTTATATCATTTTATGCACATATTCAAGTATTTCGTTGTATTTAATGTTGGCGAATGTGAATTTTGAAACTCAACTCCGAAAAATGTGATTGAAAATTAATATTCTAAATAAGTAGCGAGAGTGGATGTTTCTGCTTCGTTGATAGGTTGATTGCTTGAAGAAATTCAAATTCAATCCCGTGTGTGTCTTCAGTTTAGCTCAATTCCTAACGGTAATGTTTGGATAATAGTGCATTAAAGTTTCCTTTTAGGCGGCTTTTAAAGTATTTTTTTTTTAATCTAATGTTAATCGACTTATCGTTTCTAAGTGACTATTCATTCGCAAGCGTTGTACGTCATAGGTTATCTTTGCTTTTTTATGAGTCTTTGAATGTGACTGAGATACAATTGCCTTTAGCATAAAGTTCGTAATTAAAGAACATCCCTGCCAGAAGTTCCAATAATTTACCAAAATATTTATTTAAATGCTTTCGGATGTCTACTTCAAATATGTCTCAAAATCATGGAGGGACAATTATAGCCCTCTTGCGCCCTTTGGATACGCCCCTGAGCTGCATAAATTTGAATTTGAATGTCAGAAAAACTGAAACAGCAGAATTAAAAATAAAATTAATTGTTAATTATTGCAAATAAGCAGATTAGTTGACGAACCTTGATTGAGAATTGAAAGCATGAAGTATATCAGGTAATTCTTGTAGAATGGAGTTTTAAGCCACATCTATAGAAAACAATTTTAATAAAAAAAATACTTAAGATAATTCAATTCCCAACTAAGCTACGCGCATGAGGAACTAACTAATGTAGGCTATAGCGAAACAAAAAAAATACTGACAAAAAACTAATCGAGATTCCTTGTGGTGGCATGCTTTAGGCTTTCAGTAAATTACATTTTAGCACAAGAGTATTTAATTCGTTGTTTTAGATATTAAATGCACTGAGGTTGTATTTTGTGAAGCACGTTCTTCATACGAATTCGTAAGGAAAAAATCAACGGGGTCAAATCTGGACATCTGACGGGATATTCTGTCATATCTATTCTATCAATCTGTAGCGGCAATTATCGCTAAGTCAAGTTCCTACCAGCAATACGGAATGCAGTGTGAGAGGTCTCATCTTATCCTGCATTATTTCCTAACTATCATTGCGACGCTATCTCTTTTAGAACTAGTATTTCTTGGGTTTAAAACATCAGGTTCCAAAATGTAACGTCCGATTAAACGATAACAATACGTAATCAGACAAAACTGCAATTTTCCGTAAATTTAGACTTACTAAATAAAAATAAATAACATAGTATCAAATTAGTGAAAGGAGAATATAAATTACAAAATTTCTAAACGTCGACGTTAAAATCGTTATTACGCTGCGCTGTCTTATAGCGTGCCTTTTACTGTTAGATCATGGCAACTCATTTTTAATCTTAATTTACCTCTGACAGAAGGAAATCCCTATAGTCGTTTCCACCCCTGAGTTATTTTAATGAAATCCGAATAACAAACTGTTAATTCACACGAAGGGTGGAGCTTGGGCATCATTTAAAATTCATTAAAATCTGCTAAATATTCCAAACGCTTTTACATTGTAAGCACTTGTATAGAAAATGTTTTCTGCCTACAGAGTACCAAAACATTTTAAGGCCCTCTTTGTAATTCATATAATCGTTCAACGATTGTAGTAGTTGAAATACCTGGCAATATTTAATTTTATATTGTAAAATTTAACGTGAATTTGATCCAGTATTCAAGGGGTGCTATGCTTGAGACTGCCTACTTAATGGTTTAGTTAATTTTTAGTCTAGGATCTCTCGCAAAAAAATTGCGTTGCAAATTACATATTTTATATGTAAAGCTGGATAAATAACTGGTAAATCATAAAGTGGATTTTCCTAGACATGGAAGCTCTAGTTTAACCCTTTAAAAGGGTAATTTCTTTTAAATAAGTCAGCAAGTGCTATTGTCGCTAACTATACTTAGTGACAACTTAGGAAATATCAAAAGGGTGAAAAATATCATAAGGGTGTTGTAGAACACTAATACAAGAATATAGATGCTTGTACAGGGTGATCCCCTATAATGTCGCCCCCCTATAACTTTTTTATTTTAAGTGTCCCAAAAAAAATAAAAGTATGGTTATGTAGGTACTGAAAAATACTTTTTTTCTGCGTATAAAAAATATTGGAAAAATGATCAGTATACAGGGAAAACCGAAAAGTTAATTTTTTTTCAATGGAACACCCTATATATGAATTTATTTTTCGATTCCTTGTAAAATTCTAAGCATATTTTATGTATG
>MU186447.1:26457-37125 GCA_016904865.1 Pissodes strobi
GAGCAAATGCAAGACCAAGACCAAGACCGGGTTAGTCTTGGTCTTGCATGTCTGGTCTTGGTCTTGGTCTTGCAGTCTAATAAGCGGTCTTGGTCTTGGTCTTCGTCTTGCAAGGTCCAGTCTTGGTCTTGCTCCAAGACTCTTGCAAGTCTTGCACTTTTTTGGTAGATTTTTACTAGAGGCAATTTTTACAAAGAAAATTAAAAAAAAAATAGAGTCATTTCAAGGAAATAAATGTTTAAAGAACGGGACAGTATTTGTCAGTATGAAAATTTTGGCTTTTCAGTATTAAGTTCTACAGCGACAAATTTTACCTAGTAAATCAGGTAATTTTTCAAGTAAAAATATAAAAAAAATATTTCGACTTAAGGAATCACTTGCTTAAGTTTATCCGTGTAATATTGAAACATCCTGTGTATTTACAGTTATAAATTGCGGCGTTAACACAAGAACAATTTTAGTTAAACGTGCATTTAATTTATTAAAGCATGGTTGCCCATAATTGAGTTGAAATGTAATATTTATCTACCTTAATAATCTGATGCAGTTATTCTTTTTATTTTGACAATTTTTTTAGCATATTTTCCTATAATAAAATTTCATAAGTTTGAAAAAATATATATCAAAGTCACTGGATTTTACGTCCTTCTCTAAAAACTGATTCCTATCAGGCCTTTGAAATTAACCAAAATTATTATTGCTCAATGAGAACTGCACATCAGTTTTATGCTTTTCTGAGCAAATGACAAATTCGTTAACAATTTTACCTATTCGCGTGCGGTAAAGTTTACTTTTCTTCACTCATTTGCGTGCGGTAACTAGTACTATACCGCACACTATGCGGAATATACTATACGGAGGATACAATGTTCAAAAAGCAAAAATAATGCAGTTTTTATGGACAAAATGACAGATTTTTTTTTTACTTTTTATATTGGAAATTTAGATGATTTTTTTTAGTGTTTGGGAATTCTTTATATTTTCTAATGTTATAGGATAGGGTAGGCCACAATACCAATAATATGTTAATATTTTAGATGGCTATATTCAACTTTAAACAACTAAATACTAAATTTTAATAACCTTTAGAAAAAACGCATGCAAAATATAAAATATTCTAAAAGTACCTATATAATCAGTAGGTATATAAAATAAACTTTTCTTTTGATTCAAGAAGTAAAAAAACAGAAACATACAATGACCATTATAAACAACAAAGAACAATAAAAAGCAACAACCATATTACACAGCGTCGAACAAGGACGACTGTTGAACTCTGTACTATATTTTGTCAAAAAATATAGTAGATAGAAACAAAAATTTCAAAATTACATAAAATCAGCAGTTTTTAAATGATTTGTTTCTTTTTGGTTTTGTGAAACTAAGTCGAAAATGAAAAACGATAAATAAAATTCATTGTGAAGTTCGTTATTATGAATTATAAATTCATTAAGATTAATTCATTATCAAAGCACAATTGAACTAGCAATTAAATATCTTACAACCTTTTCCATTTAATCAATTTTTTATCTCTTATAGTTTTCAAGACCCCAGATACATTCCTATCGTTTTCGGATGTGAAGAACCCAGAATGATGCTTCAATTTTTGACTGAATAATAGGGGTACCAGTCAGTCAACGGTATTATTATAACCTACAAAGGGCATACTGGCCAAAATCACATCCAAAAATCAGTCACTATATACCGGTCTATATGCAACAACGCTTGCAGAAATTTATTGGCATTTGTAACTCGTTTAAAATCCAAATTAGATTTTCGTAATTATGAGTATAATTTTCTTTAAAAATTTGACTGCTCTTTTTACATGAATACCATTATTATTCATTTACATACAATGCGGCGTGGCAAATAGTGAATACGATTCAACTTTTCCTGCATGTATCTGACAAACAAAATGTTTCTTGACAAGTTTTTTCTGCATATTTCGACCCAACAATTTCGATCCCAGAATTAATGTAAACAAATAAAAATTGCGAAAGAAAACACAAGACCGCAAGACTCTTGCATACTCGGTCTTGGTCTTGCGTAAGTCTTGCAATACTAGGTCTTGGTCTTTCATAAGTCTTGCACTGCTTGGTCTTGGTCTTGCACACTTGGAGCTGGTCTTGGTCTTGGTCTTGGTCATGCTATTTCTGCAAGACCAAGACCAAGACCGCAAGACCAAGACCAGTCTCGCTCAGCACTAAAAAATAGTAAAATTAAACAGCAGGTTCGTTTATTTTTTACCCTAAATCAAATTAAAATTTAAAAAATTGAAAAGGAAAATAAAAAAAAACCACATATTCTTATTAATAACGCCAATATCAGCGGAAAAGCGATAAAAAAACTAAAGTTCGTATTTAAAAAAAGAAAGCTGATGATGACCCCTTGAAGACGAAACGTGGGACTCCAAACTGACCACCATTGAATAGAGCGGAAAAAGTGGCAATGCAAAAGTGCAATTCAATTCAAAATCCGTTTTTAAATAAGCTCAGGAAAAATGAAACGATATTTCAATATTTCGGTCTTTTTCCGGAAATACTCGGAATTTTAAAACCTTCTATCGGCATCTAAATACGTAATTTGGCCCTAATTTGATCGACACAAGGTTTTCGAGTTCCCCCTACATATACTCGAATTCGTCCACCCTGTACATACACTTATTTACTTATGAATCACGCCGTATATAATTTCAGACAAGTTTTAGGTCATAATAATCTGCTCTTTAAAATACCATTCAGTGCAATCTAGTATAAAATCGCATTAACGTTAATGTAAAGCACATGGGACTCCTAAAATAATTTTAAAATATCTCCCATGCATATGGTTTATTTAACGCTAGTTAAATATCAAAGAGCATAGTGCTCTTAAATCAAGTACCTTGAAGTTAAATGGTCATGGAGTCATGTTCCTTGAGTATCGTAATTAAATTGGATCACTTTAGGCTTAGAAAAATCCATTTTGACTGAGGAAATGATATCTAAAGTGCCATATCATTCCGACACTTAAAACTCGAACGCGTTGAGAATTATTATAAAAATCTTTGAAAGACTTCTTGATAAACATATAATTTTATCATACATACATGCTTTTAGGAAGGTTGTTCGCTTGTTCGGTTCAGGAACCGATCTGTGGCTACGTTGAAAAATTATGGTTTTGATGATCTTCCTATTTTACAAATAGAGCTCAGAAAGATTTTAGAAAGTATATCTTTTTAGGCCAAATACCATTGTTATCGAGAGTTCAAAAATGGCCATTCCTTTGCTTTCTGCTTTTTAAACCTATAGATATGATCTTGAAAATAATTTAAAATTGTCCAGCTCAGACGCATCGCGATGAAATGGAGATTTATGTTTCTGTTAATGCATAAGCATCTATTAATATCAATAAAGTTATAGAAATTATTAAAACGTTCTCATTCGAGCACAATCTTCATTTAAATTCTACAAAATCTTCAGTTGGGTTACTTGGAAGTATGATTCAATAAAAAAGAAGAAATCTGAATCTTCTACCTATAATGAATATTATTGAAGGTGGTGTCAAACTGTCCTCAGTTAGGACGTAAATGAGATAAGGAAAAAAAGCTTCCAGGAGAGTTTTTGGCGAAAATATTTTACAGTAATAGACATTATTTAAAGATAAATTTATGTAAATATCTTCATGAATCTTTGCTTGGTCTTATGTTAAGTATTCTGATTTTACTCATGGATATTGTATAACTTTCTTTACATGAACCATATTTAAAGGATGCGGAATCTCTGCTGAGGGGTTACCTTTTCTGTTCAAAAGACTAAAATCATTTGCAAAAATAATTTTAATGCATTCACGTTTATGTAGATTACTCCAAAAATCTGGACCTCGCCATGCTGGTTACCTAAGTAATAAATCGTGAGATGTTTATTAAATATGAACTTTTAGATAATATCGATTTATTTATTTATTATTCATTAAATAATACTTTGGTCATGCAGGTAAATGGCAAGACTGATATATGTCAGTAAAAAAAATCTTAATTAAGGCATTCGACAGTATAACTACAAAGTTTGTGTCCAAGGCCCAAAAAACTATTAAAGACTCACGCAGAAAGAGAATTGAAAATCGCTACTATGAAGAGCGATGAGAGCTGCAACAGCAACCATACAGATGTTGGCAGATGCACTAGACTGGTGATATTGATATGATTGCAACTTACTAAGCTGGATGGGCCCCTAACGTCAATCAGATGAAAACTGAATGAACATAGATTGGGGTAGTCTGTTTTAAGAACATATTTCTTTTTGAACGCTCTTTTGAGCAATGAGAATAGATATCAATATAAGTATAACATTCTGTTCCCAGAAATCGGACGAGAACCAGCATTTTTCCATCCCTGAACATTATGTGGTCCCTGAAGAGAAATGATTAATGTATTCATTGCAATAGTGCGATCTGAAGACTTGAGGTATCATTTGTAAAATGTCCGCACTCGTCTGAATATTACCATTCTCATTCAGTTTTTAGGCATTTGAGGGTACATTTTCTTAATGATTTTCGTAAACTAGATTCGCTATAAAGCAGCAAAATCAATGCTTGTCTCAATTCGTCTATTTTCCACAATCGAATCGTCAGCATCGATTCCTATTAGACAAAAATCAGAAGATGCCATTGTTGCTTCTTCTACTCCTATTCTTTAATTGAATTATTAGGCATTTGCTAGCTCTACTTTAATGATGATCATTATGTTACTGACGTTTCATTATGATACAATCAAAATGCAACATCGCAATATCAAAAATTGCCATGATCATGACATTTACAATCTATCAATTTTGACACTTCATACTTATTATTTACTTAGTAAATTTAAAGTAACTATTGTTCATTTTTATGACTGGTCGTCAAAAAATGGTATATGCTACTCACATTTAATGGCTATTAAAACACTTGCAATTCTTATGCCCCTGTCTTGATAGTTATCATTAAATGCATAATTTACTCTTGTCAATCTAAAAATTATAATGTTTTTCCGTAGTATTTTTTTTTTCAGATTTCCTGTAAAATATAATTTTTACGCTTCAAAGTGTCAAAGCATTTGGCTAGCCCAAGTAGACGAAACCTTAACAGCCAGCCGAGGCTAAAGCCAGCAGTAACTAAAAACAGTATAGTTAGGGTCAGTAGTAGCATCACGGCACATATAACAACCAGCAATATCACATCTTCTTTTTTCGCATCTGCGCAAGTTCGCGCGCAAGATATTCCTTGGTAGGACATCCGTCAAACTGCCGCCAGCGGCGTCGTGTTTTTACGGCTGGTTTATTTTACTGCTATTGGAGTTAAATCGAAACCATAGGCGTGCATTTGTCAAATAATTGACATTGTGAGAGACGAACGTTGTTTATGACATTGTATAATGCAAAAAGCAATGGTGTTTAAGCAATAAGAACTTGTACAAAGCAGAGATATTCTTCCAAGAAGAATTTCTTTAGATTTCCTGCTCATACAAGGTATACATATATTTCATAACCCATTGATATTTGAAATTTTATAATACGGCTCTGTTAAGGGAAAAATCATACTTATATATATTTCAAATCCAGCCCTGACTTTTCCTACCCAACTGACATTAGCGAGGTCAAATTTAATTTTTCGCCTGACAGGTCGAGTAATATTGCTGGTTGTTATATGTGCCGTGGTAGCATAGCCCTCTTTGCTGACATATGACATATTTCAAAATTCAAACTTGATAGATGACGCCGCGCCCTAAAAATGGGGTTGTCTACGTGGACTAAAATGACAAGTGACAGATGCCATATGTCAATATTGATAGCTGCCAGGTGCCACCTCCTAAGAACTAAGAATTACATAGCTCACTTCGTTAATAATGGCTTCAAATATCGATTTCGGAATGTCGATATATAGGAATGTCGATATATCGATATATCAGTATGCTACTATGCAGCAAACCATTTTTTTAAATTGGAAATAAGAATGATCAAATGCACTTCCGTTTGGTTCTCGGTCGGGATAACATCGCTGTTGAGTAGCGGCTCTTTCGTCGGCCATTTTGGGGTATCGCGTGGCAATCGTTCAGGGACCGATGTGTCCCCCCGAGAAAGGAGCGGACGTCATAGCCAGCGTCGTCTGTGCCACTTCATCGTATAAGTGTTTGTCTTTAGCCAGAGGAAATACCCAGTGTGGGGTTTCTATCTGTGCCGTGTGAAAAGTCGGTGGTCGTGACAGGGTCCAGAGCCCGACAACGTCGCGGCCGCCCCGAATACAAAGCCCTTCAAACTGGAATAACGTGTAACGGATGTAGAAGGGTAGCTCTACCTCTCCCTAAGCACCGGACGAACGGTGCACTGGCAAATTGCCTCGTAGCAGCGCCAAACGGCTCCCTTCTCGAAGGGAGTCATACTTCAAGTTCAAGTTCAAAATGATCAAATGAATTGCTGACTTAAACAAAGGATAAAAGTCTTTCAGAGTTTGATAGTGGCAGGTGATTTTGGGGTAATAAGTTCTGCAAGTCGGCTATTCCAAGGTAAAATCCACAATTAATCCTGGCATTGCTAAAACTATCAAAATGGCGTTCAATAAAAAATCGCTTAATTTATACTTTTCCCGACAGCTGTCACTTTATCGAACAGCTGTCAATTTTAACATTTATTAAGTCAAAACAGGGCCTAGATTACAAAGAAAATTTTAATTTTTATTTCGGTCACAAAATTACAAATATCTCACAAACGGTTTTTTATGTTTGGCACACATACAAAAGGAAAATCCTATACCACTCAATGAGCAGTGCGTGTGCGGAGAAGATGGTGGACGTTGGACTTGAAGCGCTGTAAATTGTAGTTTTCATGAATCCATTCCTGAGCGAGGCAGTCCTCCAGACATAGAAGTCCCGAAACAGCGACGTCCTAGGTGTTCGTAACTGAATCGTATATTGATGAGCAGCTTGTGTCTGACGGGTGTTTCCGTTTGGCACAACTCTGGGCGGAATCATAAGTGTCAGCTCGTTCGAACTCCTTCCGTTGTAGTATCGATAATAAAGAGATAGGTCCGCCACTTTTCTTCGTTGTTCAAGGCTATCAAGGTCTTTAGTCAACTCTGGGTCATCCACAAGACGGACTGCTCTCCGCTGTATGGAGTCCAACATCTTGAGCAAGTGTTTGGGCGCCGAGCTGCACACATGGGAACAGTATGCCAGAGATGGTCTTATCTGGTCTTTTCTACGTAGATGCCCAGCAAGTTTAGGGATGAGGCCAGAGTCAGCGTTTGTCCTGTCATTGATAAGTCAGGACCTGCGGTATTTGCTTTTTTGAGAAGACAGCTGCTTGAGTTTTTCCTGCGTTAAACTGGGCAATATTTTCCTCACCCCATTCCACGATGGCGTTCATATCTTCATTGATGGCATCAATCTGATTTTCTCGCTCGCGTTGGGAATGAGCAGCGGTCATTGGAGTCCGCGACATGAATGAGGATATAAGAGTGCGGTCGTCTGCAAAGCTGTAAATAGAATTGTTGCTCCTGTCTAAGAGATCGTTGATATAGAGCAGGAACAGTGTGGGAGATAATATACACCCTTGAGGAACGCCGGCATTGATTTTAAATTCATCCGAGAGACGTCCATCAATACCAGCTCGGATGCGTCGATCCCTTACGAAATTGGAAAGCCATAGAAGCAGTGTTGGTGGTAGTCCGTATGCCGTCAATTTGCTTAACAATCCGTCATGCCACGCCCTATCAAATGCTTTGGATATGTCGAGAGCCACTGCACGAGATTAGCCGTAGCTCTCGATGGCTTTTATCCACAGGTAGGTCACGCAAGTCAGGAAATCTCCCGTTGATCTGTGCTTGCGGAAGCCATACTGACGATTGCTTATGATGTCTGCTGATTCGAGATATTTTAGGACCTGTTCATTGATCAGTTTCTCCATGACTTTGGACATGATGGGAACAAAGGCAACTGGACGCTAGTAATTTAGAATCGCTTTTTACATTTCTTCGGGATTGGTTGCTTCTGAGCGCATTTCCAGCTACAAGGAAAGCATGCAGTTCTATATGATAGAGAGAAAAGCCTGCATAGTATAGAGATGTTAGTTCAGCAGCACATTTCTTAAGCACTATTGCTGGAACGCCATCCATGGCCGTGTTAGTGTCTAGGCTTTTGAGTATTCGTTTCACTTCGCGTTGGCGAAATATCAGACCTGGCATTGAGGAATTCACTCTCGGGGTAGTTGGGGGAGTCTTTCCTTGATGATCTATGGTAGAATTTGATGCAAATATCTCGGCAAGAATGTTCGTTTTTTCTTTGGGCGTTTCCGCTATTGATCCATCATCTTTGGTCACTGGTAGGATTGGCGTCTTTGAGAAACCCTGATTGACAGCTTTGGCAACTGATCAAAAAAATCTTCATCCGTTAGGACAGTTGAGAAGCTTGTTCTTGATCTGCTCGTTATATCCCTCCTTGCTCTCGTCAATGGTCCGCTTACATTGGTTTCTAGTCGTGATGAATATACTTCGGTTTTTGGCTGTCGGGTTTTGGCGCCATTTACGGTAGGCGGCATTTTTAGCATTGACTGCCCTTGAGCAGTTTTTCCCAAACCATGGTTTACTGTTTGAGATACGTTTCATAGAAGAGGAGATGAAAGCTTCCATAGCAGCTAAGATTACTTGAGTTATCTCATCAGCAGATTCAGGGGTGTTTTGATTTCCTATGTAGACATCTTTCCAAGCAAAAGAAAGATAAAATTCGCGAAGAACACGCCAATTTGCTGATTTATAGTGCCAAACCTCTCGGGGTATCTGTATTTTGATAGCAAGTTCACAGGTTGCGGAGATAAGATTGTGGTCTATGAGCACAACGGAGGTTGGACAGTTACGGTGTCGAGGTCAGGATTAGTTGTTAAGAATAGATCCAGGAGGCTGGCAAAGTCTTTTTGACGCTGAGGGATCCTGGTAGGGTCGTCAACCAGGTGAGTAATTCCGTGACTTATAGCAAAGGACTCGGCTTCTCGTTCTACATTGTCGTTTTTGTTGAAGTGTTTCAACCAGTCGATATTACGTACGTTGAAGTCTCCTACTAGGACAATTTCTGCCGTTGGATAGTTGATCTGCAGAAAATTAATTTGATTGCCAAGATTTGAAAAAAGTTGCTTATACTAGTGTTCGCTAGGTGGTCTATACAAGCAACAAATGAATTTGGTTGCTTGATCTGTGCTTAATTTGAACCACATGACATCGAAGTCCTTAGGTTTGTATGTTTCTTCTCGTTGACAACATAAATCGTCTCGTATAAAAACACCCACTGTTCGGGTAAGAGATTTCGAAATTTTCTTCAAATTAAAAAAGTTGTGTCTCGGTGAGCTCTACAAATAAGTTTAATGAATTTTACCACTCAGAGCAACCCCTGAATTCTAACGAATTTTTTTAATGTTTGCTGCCCCAAAAACTTATCCGGCCCTGCACCGATTTTGACTCCCGACAATGGGCCTCTGAACACTATGGATTTCGACTTACAGAAAAAAAAAACGAAAGTGTTCTAAAAATTGCGATGACAATATAGACTATGGCTTACGCTGTCTTTTATAACAAGTGTACGATTCGGTGGTTCTGCCCACCGTTCGGGCTAAATTCAGTAAAGTCCCTGAGCCCAGTTCACTGTTTCCTTTTAAATTTTTTAGATTTTAAAGCGATTCATCAAAGCCCTTCTGGCTATGATTTGATTAATTTTAAGGCAATGCTAAAAGGACCACAAAGGTATAAAAGACGGCGATCAATAAACACTTATAATTTTTCGGAAAATTTTTACAGCTTCACTTCATTTGACAACTATCAATATTAATATTTTTTAGGTCAAAACAATCCCTAAATTATAACAATTTTTTAATTTTTGTTTGGGCACAAAATTGCCAATATCTCACAAACGGTAAGAGATTTCGATATTTTTTTAAATTAAAAAAGTTGTGTCTCGGCTGGCTCTACATCCAGTCTTGTACCGATTGGATTTCGGTTTTGTTACCAAAGTTCAGCTCGATGAGTTGAAAATTGCGATCTGAACTTAGTGCCAAAAAATCTGCCCATACACATACACACAGACATCCAGAAAAAAAATTAAATTTACATAGGCCGCTCTTAACATCATTCATCTGGTGTGGTTCTGCTTCTTGCGTTAATCTGATTGGCACTTAATCCAAAGCGAATCTAGAAACCCTTTTGTCGAGAAAAACTTAGTTTACAGATTAATTTAAAATAAATCTTTCTTTTTTATCGGTCTTTCGAGTTGTCTCTATCGATAGAACATTTCATTACTCTCCGAATGGAAACGATCGACCCAAGATTCATTCAAACAAATTCATCAACATATTATTATCCTCATTCAATCTTTAGACATGTTGATACACGAATCATTATGCTAATTTTTAGCTACGTAGCATTTCTTTATATTGATTGGTCTATCTTCCACAATCAAATCATGAACACCATGGACGTATTTCAGGATGGATCATCCAGCTCCATTTAATGCAGCAACTCATTTTTATAGTGAAATAAGAAATCATGCATTCTCTTGAAAAATACTGAACCATAATCGGTTTTACAAAAGATATTACTTTTAGACTTAAATGCTCTATTAAACATCACTTTCCATTCAGTGCAGTATACGTACACGAACCAAAAATTCGAAATACA